>CAKAOJ020000314.1:385000-672378 GCA_916701645.2 Sebastolobus alascanus
AGTCAATTTCTCAAACAGAGGGGCCCTCAAAAATGTCAATCAATCAATCAAATTATAGAAAGAATTTTAATATTGATGCTTATTTTGGCTATTTTTTCTATTTTTTTTTTAATTGCTTGGCTCTTCCAATATGTTTTATGCCATTGGTGGCATTGTTTGTTGTATTTGTTAAAAATAAGCATGACACAGATGTACAGTTTTAGTGAAGGACACGTTTTTTGGAGTTAAGCTCTCATACCTCATTTTCCAAATGTGCTCAAATGTACATGAAATTGCATGATAGTCTTTTTTAGGATGGTATTAAAACACATATTTTCTTTTTTTTCTAAAGATTATATTAGGTTTAGGAGTGTTAGTCAAACAAAACAAGATGTTTCATCTCGGGCTCCAGGACAATATGATGGACTTTATCACTATTTTCTGATATTTAAAGACCAAACCAGTAATCATGAGAATAGCTGGTGTATTAATGGATAATGACGGTAATCGTTGGTTCCATATGAAGTGGGAGAGTTTAGTATTTTACATTCACAGGATGAAGAGCAGCCAGCCTCCTCTCCCTCTGACCACATCATGACGCTGCAGAGTTCCCGCTCTCCTAAATCCACCTGTCAGCATCGTCTCGTATTTCCTGTCCCCTTTTGACCCTGTGTTCTCGGGGATGCTTGTTCACAGGTCAGCGCCCCCGTGGTGCCGTCCACCACGCAGGAGAAGCCCAAGGACAGCGACCAGTTCGAATGGGTCACCATAGAGCAGTCGGGCGAGCTGGTGTACGAGGCGCCGGACTCCATCGCCGCCGAGCCGCCGCCCATCAACAAGCAGCAGTCTCAGTCGTCCTCGTCGTCCTCGTCCTCCGTGCAGACCATGTCGCCCATCCCCGCCCACTCGCTGGCGGCGTTCGGCCTGTTCCTGCGCCTGCCGGGGTACGCCGAGGTGCTGCTGAAGGAGAGGAAGCACGCCCAGTGTCTGCTGCGCCTGGTGCTGGGTGTCACGGACGATGGAGAGGGCAGTAAGTCTGTGTGTGTGTGTGTGTGTCTGTGTGTTACAAAAACACTCACACTTCTACATTAGAGAGACGGTCTGATATGAAGCTTATATCCAGAGTTGGGCAGTAACGGTGCTACAGGTAGCGGCGTTACTAGTTTAACTACATTTCTCAGTAGCACGATGGCAGCGTCACTGTTTAGCTTTTCAGTAGCTTAGCTCTCTGATTGGACGAACGCTTTCCCTCCGTGGGCTGCTGCTCACAGCTTTAGAACCGGAAACAACACGGAGGCTCGTTTGGAAACTTTCTTCTCTTATTTCACGAAAATAGTTCACTGAAATGTGTTTCTGAAAACATTTGAGGCGAGAAATAATCCATGTAGTTGGTGAATCTGTCTTTATTTTGGATCGACAACGTTTATTTTAAATGATACCAGAATGCATTGCGCGGCTGCTTACATAGACAATGAATGGGAAGCTTGGAAAGGACGGATCCTGTGGACACGTACCATAAGTGACGTGTACGTGTAGCTGTCAGAAGCACGTCTGTATGACAGCGACAGCACACACCAATCCTCGGACTGATGCCTACGACGTCTCTGCTGCAGGGAATAATGACACACAAGCTTGTGTTTACTTGATGGACAGGTGGTAGAGGGTGAGGACGGACAGGAACTGGTCCCAGGGGAGACGCCGTGGCCGTAGTAGGCGTACACATACTGTATGGACACGAACATACACTGTTTAATTATATTAATATGCTACAGAAAGTGTAATGCAGGTGAATATTGCTGTGGTAGTAAGGTGCATGACCGTCCATGGATGTTAGAATTAAGTGTGCATTTGTAGTTGAATATACATTGTAATTTATATTTTATTATTAATTAAGCTAAAATAGCTTCGATGTAGTTTGACTACTTTTACTATGTTGTAGCTTCAGTGTAGTCGAGCTTCATTTAATGTAGACTAACTGCTAGCTTAGCTCACCACACTTTCCCAGTAGCTACTGTATATCCTGACATCGTGCTGGAGACGGATGCTCCGCCTCCTTTAGTGCTCATAATGGAATTAGCATGATTCCACCGCGCCCGAAGAAAAGCAACCAATCAGCGCACATGATGCCGTGTTAAAGCAGTACGTTTCTTAACATGTTTATTAATACATATGTTATAAGGAAAGCATGTTTTATCAGTTAAGAAATGTCTGTACACACTTAGTAACTTGTGTCACGGCCCGGCTCACTGCAGAGAGCAGAACCATCACAACACAGTGTCACATTGTGATGAGAGGACCAGCTAATCCCTGTTAAACCAGAACAACATGCTCTCAGTCTGCTGATCCAGTCTTCTGCTCTGACATCCTGTTAGGTCACATCCTGCAGTCGCCGTCGGCCAACGTGTTGCCCACGCTGCCGTTCCACGTGCTGCGAGCGTTGTTCAGCAGCACTCCACTGACCACCGACGACGGCGTTCTGCTGCGCCGCATGGCTCTGGAGATCGGAGCCATCCACCTCATCCTGGCCTGTCTGTCAGCACTCAGCCACCACGCACCCCGAAACCCCAACGCCAGCTCCAGTGTGTCGGAGGTACGGCACGCACACACACACACATGCACGCACTTCTTCCCTGTTCATTACCTCATGTGTGTGTCTGTGTTGACAGCCTCAGATGTCCAGTTGTCACGGTGGGGGGACCAGTGAGGAGCAGCAGCTGTACTGGGCTAAAGGAACTGGTTTTGGTACTGGATCCACAGCCTCGGGCTGGGATGTGGAGCAGGCCCTCACCAAACAACGGCTAGAGGAGGAACACGTCACCTGTCTGCTGCAGGTGAGGCCGCCCATCAATGTCATTTCACTTTTTAAAGCGAGATTTTAGAACTGTGGTGACTTCACAAAGTATTTGTTCCCCTCGTCAACGTCAACACATTCAGTTACATTACAAAGAAAATGATCTATATTTCCCCGTTTATCTAGCTCAGCAGCTGCTCCTGCTTCTTGGGGCTTTCTGGCCCTGAAATCTCCCTTGTATACCTGTAGCATACCATAATGTGAGAAACCATGAACAGAGCAGTGAGGATGTGTTGGAGGTTCGAAGTTCACCCAAACTGCTGTATGTGCTTTGTGAAGAAAAGTCCCTAAAATGTCTTAAGATAAGATAAAGGTCCGTTTGTCTTGAACAGGGAGTTAGTAGGTGGTTTGTAGCCATGATGACACAGCAGCTCATGGAAAGTCTGTACTTACATGTTGTGCCTCACTTTAAAGAAGTTCCTCTGGTGTCGTTAAAAGGACAAAAATGTCCACGTCAGAAAAATGCCATAAAAAATATGCCAGTTTTTGAGATGATGCCACTGTGTTTATCAATGAAAAAAACACCAAAAAATGAAATATTTTCCATATACTAAATGCTAAAGGAACATTATATCATAACATATACATCATATAGGGACATCCCCTACTAAAACTGCTATAAAAATACTATATATTAATATTATTTTCCACTTTCACTGAGTGAATTTTTTTAGTCCTGATCATAACTATCAAATATTCATTCATTTCCAGAATTTTAACCCATTAAATGCCAGTTTTTGAGATGATGCCACTGTGTTTCTAAATGAAAAAAAGCATAAAAAATGAATTAGTTCTCATACAACAACATTGATTTTGATGCATTGTTATTTTTTTTGTGCCCAGTCAGATTTTAATAAAATTAGGAGGCGTTCACATGCCCCGTTTTTTGCACGCTCAAATCTATTGTTGTCCATGTAGACGTGCAGCCGGCACGCTCGAACACGGGAGCGTTCCCAAGTGACTATTTTTCAGTCATTTTCGCGGCTGCGCTCCAAAATAAACATAGTTCATTCATTCATTCATAGTTCCATAATTATCAGTCTATGGTAAATATATAGAGGAGAAGTTTTACCATCTGTCCCACGGACTATTTTACTTGCTTCATCCTTTCCGTCTAAGAACGTCACATCATCCGGTGGAAAGGTCAGCCAGACTGACGCAGACTAATGGAGCAGTAAAGCTACTGTGAGGGATTTACGGTGCTGGAAATCCATTTGACTTTCTTTAGTTTGGTCAGTGGTTTACTGCTAAATTACCGCAACTTCATCATCGCCATCGCAGCACGCAGGTTTTTGATTGCTTAGTAACAGCAGGCGCAAGAGTAGCGCAACTTCCGAAGGACCTTGGATAAAAGGATGAAACATGTGAACAGCTCCAGAGAGGACAAAAATATCCCCTTCCTAAAACTTCTATATATTAATATTATTTTCCACGTTCACTGAGTTAATTTCTCCCTCCAATTTCTCCATGATACAGCAGCAATGACCCGACTGGAAACCAGGAAAATAGCATGAATTTGCCCCACAGGGCAAACGTGAGAAAATGGCTCAATCTGGTGGAAAATAATAAAAGCTACAACTCTGAAGCCAGGACTCTAGATTGAAAGCCTGATAAAAGAGTGCATGATATTTTTCACAATAATGGTCGTGGGATCAAAGTTTGTGGTTTTAATGGGTTTCAATGGGACATTTTTGTGTGTATTTTGGCTTCATTGTTTATTATAGACTTCTTGTAAGAGATGAGTTTGAACTTCCAGAATCCAAAAGAAAACTCACAACCTTTCCAAATTGTTTGCATTAACAAAGACAAAATTATCAAAAAAATCAAAATGTCCCTAGTGAGGCACAAGAGTTAAACTAGGTGGACGAGTTTTATTCTAATAATTAGTCTCACTGTATTTATATATATATATGGTTTTGTTCACCAGGTCTTGGCGAGTTACATCAACCCAGCAAGCTCCAGCAGCTGCCACGGCGCCGACGCCTCTTCGGCAGACAGCAGAGCCCACAACAGCTCGGCGCTGCCAGCGGTGCTGCAGGAGCTGTTGAGTCAGTCCTGCCTCATCCCCGCCATGTCCTCCTACCTACGCAACGACTCAGGTAGGCTCCCGGTTTTTACACATGAAGGGTAACCACTTTGATAACTGCAGCGCAGCCTCCATCTAGTTCTGAATTATAGAGGAAGCTGTGCGTGCGTGCGTGCGTGCGTGCGTGGTGGAGATGATGGATTTTTGCTCAATGAAACAGCAGATGGAGCTACAGCGTCTTAGACTGAAGCTGAGGTTGTGCACGTCTTCCTGTTAAATCACACATTGTCCATCCAATCATCATTTTGTTTTCAAGACTAGTCCTTCCACTTTGATTGGTTCTTCTCATGTCACACTTTCCTTGTTAAGCAAATTGGATCAAAGTGTATTTTTATTGTGATGTAGGAGCGTTGTCTTCAGTTCAGTATGATATGATTGTGTTATTATGGTCTAACACTGAGGGTTAAATGTGTTGTGGTGCAGCTGTAAGCAGCTTTACTTTGCACATGCTCAGGTAACCCTCCTGCTCCCTCAGTCAGTCAGACCTGAGCTTCCAGAGCTCTCAGTACTCACAGTGGGCTTCAGCACTGTTCAGGTCAGGTCAGTCCATTGCTTTATATCCTGCCTGGGTTCCTCGGGGAATCTCTGGTTATTAGTGCCGGGCTGACCCTCTGTAGTCTGTTTGCAGTGGCGCTTAAAACTACTCTCTTTACTTGTGCTGCACTTTACACAGTGACAGTTTTACAGAGGGGGGTGCATTGTGCAATATGGCAAAATAAAAAAAAAAAAGAAGTTTTTTGTTTGTTTGTTTTTTCAAGCTTATAGGCAATTATAAATTTCAGTATGATTTCCCTCATTAATGTAAAGGAAACAATAAAGTAAAATAACTTACTAGCTTTTTGTGAAGCTTTAGTCTCATCAGTTCATATTCCAATGAAGACAGTGTAAGTAATGCAAATATAAATTATTTCAAACTATTGGATTGCATCATATCGTGGTGTTCAAATTGCCTCAGTTGTTTGTGTTCAAGCAATTATTGGAGCATTTCATGCTCCAGCTGGCTGGGCCATTAAATCTCTACCGTTTGCCAGGAATAAAAAAAGCAAGTTTCTTTCAGACGATTGTTAAAAAGAACCATGAAAATGGAGGTTTCCCTTCGTCTTCCCCTTTTACCATAAACCTGCTCCAGCTGTAGTAAAATCCTAATGCAGTCGTTATCCAGAGAACCAGACAGTTAACATGTTGTTTGTGTTGAGTTTGGATAGAACTGATTTCATGCAGTGAGAGACGTGATTATTTTAGCATCAGTGTTTCTACCCTCCCCGTGCATTGTGTGCTGTCAGCCCAGAGCCGGTTCCAGCTGAATATGAGCCACCTCGTTGTGCCTTAATGCTGCTGGATGTCTCAGAGTGCAGGAGTGTGTCTCTGTGTGCTAAAGAGCTGCTCTCATAATTAAATAACAGCTGATAAAAAGCATTGTGAGTGTTGTAATTGCTCCTCATTATCTGGTAAACGCCTCTGATACACACTTACACGTGTGTGTGTGTGGTGTGTGTGTGCGCGTGATTATGTATCACCACATGCTCAGTTGAAGCCTTAATGATGACAGATTTTCCTTTAAAATCCATGCATTTCCCACTCAGTTGCCATGACACTGTGCTAACTGGCCCGTTGCATGTTGTTAATTGAGGTCATGGTGCACCCGGTCAAATGAAAGCTCGGGGCTCTCAGACCAGCTTCTGTATGAGAGCAGCTGCCCCGCAGCTCTGAGCTGTCAATAAATGTCAAGAGGACCCTAAGAAGAGCCTGTAATGAAAAACTGGGAAACCAGATACCCCCCCCCCCCTGTTTCTGGTAGAGCTGGTAGTGGGTGAATAAATGATTTCTATGCTCTGTTTATTGCACAGCAGGACGACAGAAGAATAGACTGAGGGAAGGACTTGTGTAACTGATTAAGCTTATGTTTATTTGAGTGTGTGTACATGTGATCTTTTAAGCACACACACAAAATATGTGATACAAGATTTCCAGTAGAGCCTGATCAATCAAAGCTAGGGTTGGTAATTTTGAGAAACTAGCAAGAGTACGCTAGATTTTAAAAAGTATCTAACAGAAAAACTCAGCTAAGTGTTGCCAACTCTTCTCCAAAGTCCCTAAATGTAGAGAGAACGTCTCCAAGTCATCAACACTGACAGTCCGTCCCTTCAGCTCTCCCTCCAAAGACCCCAAAATTATCAATATGGACGTAAACAACCAACATGGCTGCTGTTAGGACTCACAGCTGTCAAGTTAGCAGCTGGAGGAAGACTGGTGATGCACAATGAGTGTGCAGGTAGGCAGGCAGGTAAACAGGTAGGTGGACAGGTAGGTGGACAGGTAGGTGGACAGGTAGGTGGACAGGTAGGTGGACAGGTAGGTGGACAGGTAGGTGGACAGGTAGGTAAACAGGTAGGTAGACTAGTCTAGCTGTGATCCACATATGCAAGAGTGGGGGGGGCGCTTACTTCACCTTGAAATAGGTTCAGGGTTTACCTGTAGCTGATGTTCTGACAGCTCATTTGTTTATGTTCACCGGTCTGGCTTTCCTAATGTTTTTGGTGGCTTCATATTGATCAGGTGAGAAGGTAAATCCTTTTGGATAATGTTCCATCACTCCTGACACCTCTGAAGCAGCACACAGAGCTGGGAAAACTCAGGACGCAGAGCTCTTTTTGCACAGAAAGGACCTGTTCACACCTGGTATTAACATGCGTTCTCAGTGATCGGATCACAAGTGATATATATATAAATATATATATATATATATATATATATATATATATATACAGTATATACACCTTGATTCCCGTCTTGTTGCTCATCCAAGACGAACACGATCTAAAGTTATTTTAAGCTGCAGCTGGAGACACCACTTAGGTTAACGGCTATTTTGGTCCATTATTCATGATGTGCATGATGTTGGAGGATAATCTGAACATGACTGGGCTTTTAGGTTGGTTGGTAATGATTCATGACTCCAGATACGACATATAGACCATGTGGACCAGAAGACAATATATGTTGTGAGTCTGGATCCACATTCACAGATGAGGCTCGAGGCTCCTTATTGATATGGTCTAATTTTTATTGTTCAAATTGTCCCCTATTTGCACAATACATCTAGACTTTATTCAAATAGTTATAAAAAAAAACGTTTTTGATACAGGAAAAGGATTGCTGACACTCCCCCGAAATATGAGCATGAACAAATAAATCAAGAGAATCTTCCAACCTGCCTCCCCACAAGAAGAAAGGCCCAGTTTCATCTGACATGTAAATCTGCAAGTTGATCTCATTCTTCAATTTTCTATATGAAAAAAAAAAAAAGAATATCTCCCTTTTTTGGGGGGATTTTCACATTTTGGAGCTTTCTTGAGGTAACATTTCTAGAAATTCATCTGCAATATGATGTTAAAAGTTGTTGCACATATTTCCCCTAAATGGAACTGTGTTTATTGTTGATGGTTATTATTTGTGGGAATTTTTGAAACAGCATTTATTTTAGGAGACGAGCGTCCAGCAGAGCTCACCCAGTGGGTGCTCTCTGACGGGGGCCCTGAAGACTGACAGTGTCTCCACAGAAGCTGCCCAGCATAGTTCGTAGTTCTCTCGCTCTGATTTTAATCCTGTTGCTTAAAAACCCTCCATGCAAGTAGCATGGGAGGGTCACAGTCTTGTTTGGTTCATCTTTCCAATGAGTCCAGCAGTCAAGAGAATGAGATCAAGGGGAAGTTTGTATTTCCAGTCCTGGCTAGTGTCCATCTGGCCCCCCCACCCTGGGTCCAGTCTAGCCCCCGCTCCTCTTCCAGCCCTTCGTTATCTCCCCGGCTCGTGGCTGTGACTTGAAAATATGGCTTCTTCTTCGTCTTCAGCCTCGTCCAGTCTGTCCATCCTCGTCTCTCTGGGGGAGATGTTCATGTCAAACATCTTCCTCATTCACCTCTCCTTCTCGACCGCTCACTTCACGTCTCTTCTCAGCTTTTTTAGAAATCCTTTAACTTTTGCTGAGCCGCTTCACAGCGTGGTGTAGATGTAAACGAAAACGATTACAAAGAGGTTCAGGAACGTGCCGATGATGCCCAACAGGGCCAAGATGGACTCCTCCTGCTCCTCCTTGACCTCCAGTGCCCTCACATCCTCAAGGGTGATGACTGTGGTGCCCATGATATCCTGATGCTCACCTAGCCTGGCACGGGGACACTTATCTGGAAGAACAGGAAATTGTGGAGACTATATCAGAAGTTGTCACACATGCATAGCAAGCAACAACAGAACTTGGTCTGAATTAGCACGCTGCTTTCAAAGCTTAGCATTGCTTCTTTTGTCCTCATCCTCAGAAGAAATAGTCCCTGTTTTGGGGCCGCCTCGCCAACGTAATCCTCCGAACCAGAAGGAAATCAATCGTTAATTGAACAAAACAACGGCCACGCAGGGCGGAGAGGAGATTAGTCTGAGAACACCAGTGTTTATGAAGCTGAGCTCCTTGAAAACAGCAAGCCTCTCGCTCAGCCTCTCGCTCAGCCTCCCGCTCAGCCTCTCTCTCACCTTCTCTCTCACCTTCTCTCTCATCCTCTCTCTCAGCCTCTCGCTCAGCGTCCCGCTCAGCCTCTCTCTCACCCTTTCTCTCAGCCTCTCTCTCAGCCTCCCGCTCAGCCTCTCTCTCAGCCTCTCTCTCAGCCTCTCTCTCAGCCTCTCTCTCAGCTTCTCTCTCAGCCTCTCTCTCAGCCTCCCGCTCAGCCTCCCGCTCAGCCTCCCGCTCAGCCTCTCTCTCAGCCTCTCTCTCAGCCTCTCGCTCAGCCTCCCGATCAGCCTCTCTCTCACCCTCTCTCTCAGCCTCTCGCTCAGCCTCCCGCTCAGCCTCTCTATCAGCCTCTCTATCAGCCTCTCTCTCAGCCTCTCGCTCAGCCTCTCTCTCAGCCTCTCTCTCAGCCTCTCGCTCAGCCTCTCGCTCAGCCTCTCTCTCAGCCTCTCGCTCAGCCTCTCTCTCAGCCTCCCGCTCAGCCTCTCTCTCAGCCTCTCTCTCAGCCTCTCGCTCAGCCTCCCGATCAGCCTCTCTCTCACCCTCTCTCTCAGCCTCTCGCTCAGCCTCCCGCTCAGCCTCTCTATCAGCCTCTCTATCAGCCTCTCTCTCAGCCTCTCGCTCAGCCTCTCTCTCAGCCTCTCTCTCAGCCTCTCGCTCAGCCTCTCTCTCAGCCTCTCTCTCAGCCTCTCTCTCAGCCTCTCTCTCAGCCTCTCTCTCAGCCTCTCTCTCAGCCTCTCGCTCAGCCTCTCGCTCAGCCTCTCTCTCAGCCTCTCGCTCAGCCTCTCTCTCAGCCTCTCTCTCAGCCTCTCTCTCACCCTCTCTCTCACCCTCTCTCTCAGCCTCATCCTTGGATTAAATCTGCAATGAAACTGTTAAATCTGCAATGAAACTGTTAAATCGCCACCAGTGAGGCTGAATGGCGTACCCCGTGTCAAAATAAGCATGATTTAATGCTACCGTTTAAAGCCCCCCCCCTCACACAAGCCCACCTCTTTCAACACACCGTTAATGACTGACCGCCCCCCCGGTTATCAGTAGTTATTCTGAACATGATTCCCACCTTCCCTGTTGAGAACGTGAGAACAAGGAACTGGAAATGATGCGTCGCCAAGAGAAACGTGTGAGTAAAAAGGTAAACAGGATCATTCATGGCTTAGAACTACAATGATCCCCCCCCCCCACCCCCCACCCCCCACCCCCCACCCCCCCCTCAACTCTCATGTCAACGTCACGAAAAGACGGACAAATAAAAAAAGGATGGTATAAAGAAAGAGTGTCTTACCCTAAGGCGTCTGAGGTGTAAGATAACATCATCCGGCATGCTTTCTGGATCCTCACTGGAAAACCGTGGCTTTAGAGGCATGGTATATGTTTCAGGTTCAACAACAACCCCCCACCCCCCCACCCCAACTTCCCCTCTGATTAATCCCCCCCCCCCTCACAAGTTTTTTCAGTATGTTTTGTTATCGGCAGGTTTGCTGAAGTACTAGCAGCCTCTTCTGAGGGGGCGAGGAGATGCCCTCTCCCCGTTTGCCCCCTCACGACTCCCCACCGTCCCCCCCATCCTCTCTCTCTTGAGTTCCCTGTCACCGCTTTGCTTAAACTCCTCCACCCTCCCTCCCCAGTTTATCGGTAAATCTACACCCCCCCCCACACCAACACAGTCTATGATTCAGTCTGTAGGATCAGCCAACAGTGTCTCAGTGACACCCAGCCTCCGCTGAGCTAGGTGAGAACGGGCACGTCCCCGATTTCAGTCGAGACGATCAGGTGATATTCCAGAAGAGGAGGAAAAAAAGCTGTAAAATCCTAACGGAGCAGACGTCTGTAGAGCCGGAGCGCTCAGACAGACGGTCTAGATGGATCTGCGTCTACCATCCGGTGACAGCGGTGGTAGCGGTGGGTCTTCAACACCAGTGGGAGGAATGTGCTCTGCATAACGGAGCGGAGTGATGGCGAGAGAGAGGGAGGACGGATTCTGATGGCCGTGGCAATGAAGGAGAAGGAGCATGAGAATGAGAGGGAGGGAGGGAGGGAGGAGGAGGAGGAGGAGGAGGGAGGGGTAAACGACATTGCTCACGCTTACTGTTGTCTCCTCCTCTCCCACTGCTGTGAGGCTGGTTGAACACACATTCACACACCCGTATAGCTTCCACCTAAACAACACAAAAACAGAAAGGAGGTGGATTCAGCTCCACCGTGCTGCGCTCTGCTCAGACATGTGGAGGAGGAGGAGGAGGAGGAGGAGGGGAGGATGGAAATAAAGGATGGTTGAGGTTGGGTGGAAGACAAAGATAGAGGGTCTGTGAGCGCGGTTAGATATTTATCTCCAAAGAGTGTCTTCTGAAACAGATCCACCACCATCTGCTCCTCTTCTGCCTTTAACTCCCCCCCCCACACTCTCCCTGCTTTCTTTTTTATTTCCTAATAATTATACCACCCTCTGCTGCTCTGACTTGTGAAATCTATATCACTATCTACTGTACGTCAGCACCAAGTTTAGTTACTTCTGGTTAGTTTCTCCCAGCTCCATGCTGAACTGTTGAGGTTACTGAATGAGTCCAGTTTATGTACCTGAGCGTAGTTCAGCGCAGTTCAGCGCAGTTGGACCGCAGTTCATAAAGTGGGTTCAGATCCAGCTCATGTCTCCTAGCTTTATGTCTCACTCTCTCTCTCCTCCTCCTCCTTCACATCATCCTGTTGCTTTATTTCTGTTCAGGTGAGCCTCAGATGTCAGAGCAGTAATCCTCTTATTTCTGCCATTGTGTCTTATTTCAGCTCCGCTGTATCCTGGCTTATAATTATTAGTTATTTGGATGCTGTGGTCTGAAGTAGTTTGGCTACAAAGCTGCTTTCAAATAAAAAAACAACAACATTTGTTCACTTTTGCAAATGATGGTCAGCGCCTGCAGAGATCATGGGTAGCGTAATGGCCATCGAATATGGCCATCGAATATTATACTTATAATTATAAGACTTAAAGCTTCAGTAGGCAGACTTTTTTGGCATCATTGTTGCAAAAATCCCATAATAATCTTTCAGCATATTGTAATTCAAGAGTTCTGAGAGAAAACTAGACTTCTGCTCCTCCTCATGGCTCTGTTTTCAGGCTTTAGATAATCTAGCCTGTGATGGGAGACTTTGACCAATCACATGTCATTTCAGAGAGAGAGCGTTCCTATTGGCTGTTCATTCAGGAGGCAGCTGTCAATCACTCGCAACCTCCGATCAAACGGTCACACTTCTGAAAACATGTGAGGAGAGAAATAGGCATTACAGTAACAGAAACATCTCCTTCAAACAACTGGATTTATTCAGGTTTCTCGCCAAAAACTTAATTTTACAAGATTACATTTGAACACATCATGATAACGTTGTAATTTACCTCCACCCAATGGTCATTTTACTGAGCAGAGCTTGAACGCCTCATAGTGTAATGTAATGGCACCTCCGTTAGCATTAGTAGCTCCGTTATTAAGTGGAGCAGGACTGTGCTGCTAACGGCTGCTAGCGTTACTAACTCTCTTTGGCATGCCAAGGAGAGTTAGGACAACTAGGAACCGGTTCTTTATTCCCATCACTAGGATTTTACCTGTCTGCAAAAGTGGTGGATTGCCGTTTAATTTTACCCGCCACTGCCAACAATTTACCCGCATTTGGCGGGTGGCGGGTGTTAATTTCAGACCCTGCATGCACTACTGTCAGGATATAGTGACTGTTTTATAAAAATAATTGTATGTGAGGGCAGAGACGAGCTGAGGCACTATAATTTTTTTAATGACTGTGAGGGTCCAACGAACAAAATGCTCTGGAGCTTTCAGCAGCTGTGACTGTTTTCATCCAGTCAGTAGATCTAAGCAGCGCCTCGGATATGAGCAGCGACTAGACGCAGACAGCCAAACTTTTTTAAATAAATTATGATACATAATAAATATGAATTCTTTGCACTCATCTAAAAGTTATTATCTGTTTCTACTCCACTAAATTTTTTTCTCATCTAACACAAAGCCCAAACTGCCTTTCAAGTAAACATTTTGTGTGGATGATAATTAAAAACTAAGATGACAGGAGTCACAGTAACTAGTTTCAAATAGAAGTGAGGTTTTTCTGCTCATCCTGCTCACCCTCACCCAGTTAAGACACACAGAATATGCCAACTCAGAACTAAGTTACTTGAGTAGCTCGGTTTATAAAAGGGATTCTTTGTGCACAAAAAAATGCAGCAAATGCACTGTTCCTTCTGTCCTTTGAAATGGCACAGAGCTTCAGGCCACGTTTCTTTTCTGGTTGTTCCACAGAGTCTAGCTTTGATGCACATTATCTACAGTGTCCACTGAGGCAGACTGTGTGTTGGCGGAGACATGTCACAGTCTTACTGTTTCAGCTCCCCTCTCCTCGGTTCTGTTGCCCCAGAGAGGTCAGGAAGACCTGACACTGTCCAGCCATGAGCTGGAGTCGGAGTGTTAGCCACCCACTTGGTGTGACCCGCATGCTCAACGCCTTCTTCCCTTTGGGATATCAACAGACACCCAGTAGCAACCCACCCATGAGATGAGACTCAGTGTAACCCACTGAATGTTTTCTATTGTTTTTATTGAGCATTGCAGTAAGTGAGTATGTGGAGCATGTTTGTTTTATGAAGACCAATGACTGGTTTGTTATGGCAGCACTGGGTTGGATAGGTTATTTCCGAGATAAGGTTACAAGGTTGGGTTGGTGAAGATTTTAGATATGTTGAAATTGTCATTACATCCCGACAGCAATCAATAAATCAATCAATCTGACAAAAAAAAAGGAAACATCCGGTATCTGTGGCTGTCGCAGGACTGTAATAAACCTGTCTACCTGCACGCTGCCCGTCCACTCATTGCACGTCACCGGAGTCTTCCATAAGCTGCTGGCTTGACAGCTGTGAGGACTAACAATAGCCACGTTTGCCGTTCATGTTCATTATGATATGTTTATGTTCGTAATGATAATTTCGGGGGAGTGGCTTTGGAGGGAGGCCTGAAGCGACGGACCGCCAGTGTTGCCGACTTGGCGAATTTCTCACTAGATTTAGGGTCTTTTGGAGATAGTCTGAAGCTAGTGCGGCTAGAGTGGTCACAACAAATGCACTAGTGTGTATTTAATAATGAATACTGTGCAATAGGTTGTCTTGAAACGGCATGAATCATTATTGTGTTAATTTATTTTGGCCACTCAGAGACAAAAAAACAAGCTGACAAATAAAGACAATAAAGAAACATTTCATTTTTATTTAAATTTGGTTACTAAAAATTTTGATCAAGAAATGTGCTGAGAGGGACATTTTACAGTTGAACAAGACTGTGTGAAAGTGTGTTCAGACAGAAAGCAGAACAATTTTCTGTCATTTGCACAAAATATCAAAACCAAACCAAAATAGTAAATGTGGTATAAAACCAAAACAATGTGATATGTTTCATAGAGCTTACGAGTAGGGTAATATTTAAGGGATTATGTAGAGCGAGCCGGTCATTGTTGTGAAAGAATCCCGACAGGGCGATGCTGCATGTATCTCACAGCAAATTGAGCAAAGGCATAATTTAGCATATAATGCTAAATAGGCCACACCCACATGCATTGATCAATATGACACTTCAGATCTTGCTTGATACTTGACCCCAGAGCATGTGCACCAAATTTGGTAAAATTCTGTCTTGGTATTTGTGGCGCCTCCTGTGGGTTGAACTGAAAATGCTTTGGTACACGTATTGAAGATATGTACCAAGACTTAAGATGATTGGATAAATGGTCAATTATGGCCAATTTCCTGATAAGCCCCGCCCTTTGTGAAGTTCATTGGGCAACATCTTCCAAACGCAATGATATATCAACAAGCTTTATGCAACATGTGATGAGCTTAGTCCAATAATGATCCACAGAAAATTTAGTAGCAATCGGACCAACGGTTTAGGAGGAGATGTCAAAAATGTGTTTTTCCAAAATTTCAAAATGGCAGAAAATCTAGTCGATGGACTTAAGTGGTCCTAGAGGCTTTTATGTAGATCGCATGGAGCTGGACATGTGTGTCCAATTTCAAGTCAATCAGATTCAAGGTGTGAGGGATGTGAGGGGCGTGGCCTTTCCAAAATTGCATTCTTAGGCGTTAACTACAGCGCCACCGTGTGGCCGATTGGGGTCATATTTCTTGGGAATCATTTGCACATCATTTCCAGTTATTGTGCCAAGTTTCATGTTTCTAGCTCATTCTAGATCACGGCAATTTGAGCCACGACATAAGATTAGTTATTGCTTGTGTGTAATGCATGCCTCAGATTATGACCTATTGCACGTTGTGTACCACTTCCTGTGTGTGCCATGCGTTTTTTTCTGGATGATTTTAAATTCAACTTCCTGTCACAATATTTGGGTGAGGCAGTTTATTGGACACCAGGTGAAGCTACAGGGTTGAACATGGACACATTCACTTCCAACAGTAGTGCCTTTATGTCTCGCAGCCCTTACACATGCCACGCTAACTCATCGCAGGCGCTCCCCGTTCAGGTCTGGAGGCCCCATTAACTATTAATCAGCCCGAGCATCCAACGTGGCCGTTCGCAGCGCCCGTCTCTGTACGGCCCCCCCGAAGGCCCTAAATCACAGAGAGTGGAGACTCGCCGTTGGTAGCGCTGCGATGACTGCAGGTCAGCACTACCCAGATGGTCGTAGCTGTGATGGATATCCAGCCTCTTTGGCTCAGAGGAGAACATGCTCTGGTTTTTCCTCTTTACTCTTTGCTTTGTATCACTCTTCAGGCTTCCAGTCGGTGATGGAGTTTGTTGAATTTCATGAAAATGTGAATATATTTACAAGGAAAGACGGTGGATATGATGTTTTTTTTGTAGTTGTATACCAGTGAGTTCAATGAAATTAAAGTAGCTGAACTGGATGATGTGTTTCTGGACCACCACCATGTTGAATTTTAATGATTTATCAAAAAGTTGGCAATTTAACAATACTCCTGAGATGGTTTATGTGAAGGTGATGAAACACCGGGTCTCGTTTACCATGATGCTTTATGAGTGTGACAACCAACGTATTTATGATTAAATTGTTTACTAGAGCACAGATGTGGAAGATGTTCTCACATCTTTTACTTAAGTAAAAGTAATACCACAGTGTAAAAATACTCTACTCTAGTACAAAAGTATTAGCATCAAATATATACTTAAAGTACCAAAAGTAAAAGTAGCCTACTCATTATGCAGAATGGCCCATTTCACAATATTCTGGTATATTATTGTATTATAATGATTGATGCATTAATGTGTTCATCACTTCAATGTTGCAGCTGATAAAGGTGCTCATTTTAACTACGTTATATGCTTAATAATTATATACTACTAAATAATACAGCACAGTTTATTAGTTGATTTTTATCTAGTGTTAAGTATCTGCAAATAGCTAGTAAATAATATTGTCAAATTAATAAATAATTGAAGTAAAAAGTACAACATTTCCCTCTGAGATGTAGTGGAGTAGAAGTGGGCTATAAAGTTACGTAAAATAGAAATAGAAGTACCTCAACATTGTACTTAAGTACAGTACTTGAGTAGTCTGCTGTCCACCTCTGCTAGAGCACAAGATCTAGTCTCTTAATTTAGCTTTAAAATGTACAAAATTTTCAAAACTGTGAAAACCTGCAACAAAGACTGGGAAAACTGCTGGATGTAACGTGTTTCAGGGAATAAATTCATTTACTTTGCAAGTAATTCTAGGGTTCTTTCATATCCTTAGTACTTTCTTGCCAGTATGGATGTGAAGTAGGTCTTAAATTACATTCATAAAGGTCTTAAAAAAAGGTCTTAAAAAGGTCTTAAATTTGACTTGTTGAAACCTGCAGATACCCTGTATTGTCTCCGGCACTCACCGCTGTTCTTTTCTATCGAACCTTGTTTGTTACCCATTTGTTAAAAAAAGGCCTGTATCTAAAAAGTGTTTTGATGTACTGCCCCTTTCTTTTTGTTCTCATCTCTTCCATTAGAGTCTGCTTGGTGTTTAGTGTTGGGAAGAAGTGTGACATTGACCCAGAGCAGGAGGAGGAATTCTGATGAGCTCCGAGTAATTACATAGATGTAACTAGAAGGGATTCCATGCTAGGTATCATCCGCTGGTTAAAGGATCTGAGAGCAGATTAAAGCCCTCGGGTGGGGGGGGTTGGGGGGGGTCAGAGTTGTTGCAGAGATGCTCGGATAAGGACAGTAGGGAGCCGGGAATTCCAATATAAATGTAAAACAGTCTGGGAGCCACAAAACAAGAGCTGTTTATTTTAGAGGCACTTCAAGGCAAGTACTTGGATGCACCGGTTCCTCCACACACACCAGACAGCGCCCCCCGCCCCCCCCTGCCCCCCCCTCCTCTCAGGAAATGATACAGCTTACATGCTCAGCCTGTTGATGCTTACTTCACTGTCTCAACAGACCCTTGTGTTTGATCGGCTTCTCTTCAAGTGCTGCTGGACGCCTTAGCGTATACTGTATATATATCTCTGGCTCTTGATAGCTCATAAAATATGTTACCTTTCTGCGTCTCACACGTTGACCCCTTCTTGTCTCTCTCTGCAGTCCTGGATATGGCGCGTCACGTGCCCCTGTATCGGGCGCTGCTGGAGCTGCTGAGAGCCATCTCCACCTGCACGGCTCTGGTTCCTCTGCTGCTGCCGCTCTACGGAGACCCGGGACAGGACGAGGAGGAGGAGGACGAAGAGCACTCCGAGGGACAGACCTCGGTGGGGATGCTACTGGCCAAGATGAAGACATGCGTGGACACGTACACCAATCGCCTCAGGTGAGAACTTAATGTGATTAATGGAATTAATTTACAGAACTTAGAGGTGTATACCATACCTATAAATGATTATATATCATCTTATCTTTGGGGCTTAAACAGACTTCATGCATAAGGAGTAATGTGTGATCTACTACTTTGATCCCAGCATTACCCCACCACGCTCCATCCTCTCTGCAATACTGCTGATCTGGGACTCTTTACATCTACAATATAGCCCTGTTCACACTTTAGATGCCCCCTGGGTGATATGAATGTACCCCAAGAGGCATTAAGGACACATTGAGATTCAGGCACTGAGCTGCTTTTGGAGGCGGTCAGGGGAACAGTCCAGAGAGTAATGGGAAATGGTAAATGGACTTACATTTATACAGTATAGCTCCTTTCTAATCTTCCGACCACTCAAAGCTCTTTACACTACATGCTAGCATCCAAGAAAGGTGTGTTTTATTATGGTGGGAAGAGGTTTTAGTCTCATTATAAAAATCCAATATTGAGAAATATGGAGAAGAAAGTTAATACCTAACCCTAAGAGATGTGACTACACCATCTCCAGGTGACTGAGCTCATCTCCCTCACCCACAGCTCTGGACACAAGCTTCTTGATAACATGCTGTACTCAGGTTTACATACATATGATCTGCATACATACATACACGTCAAACTGTCTCATGAATGTTGGAGCAGTCATCCTACGGCAGCATGGTTTATTTAAAGGGGACATATCAGGCTCATTTTCAGGGTCATGCTTGTGTTTTGTCTTTCTATTACAACATGTTTACATGCTCTCTAATGTTCAAAAAACACATTATTTCTCTCATCCCGTCTGTCTGAATATACCTGTATTCACCTTCTGTATGAAACGCTCCACTTTAGCTCCCTGTCTCTTTAAGACCCCCCTCCAAAAAAGCCCAGTCTGCTCTGATTGGTCTAGAGATAAAAACATGGTGCACCTTTACAAAGGTAGTTCTCCAGCTGTGGGCGGTTTATTCTAATGAGCCTGCATGTGACACAGGAAGGGGAGCCACATCTGAATGTCTTGTTGAATCACATGTTTTTTGATCTAGACAGCCCGCAAAAAACTGACCATGTTGTCTTATTTCACAGTTTGTGGGTTGGTAGGAACTCCAGATACCCAGATGTAGTAGAGTTTTTCATGATATTTCCCTTTTTAAGGTACCACAGGAAGAAAACCTAGTAGAAGAATTACTAAAGCATCACACTGAACCTACTATATGATTAGTTAATTTAGTAAAAATATCAAAATAATTAAATCTGTTCCATTAAAGGGATAGTTCAGGTGTTCTGAAGTACTTCTCCTTACGCCTTGGCCACACTGAGAACGTCAGGAGCGCGTGGCGGCTGCGTCACCATCATTTATATTTATTTTAGACGGAGAAAGTTTAAGAAACGTGTGGTAATGTGTAAATAATAGTAATAATCCGCAATTAAAACCCCGTACTACATTCATTCATGGAGCTCTCCAAGTCACTGTATGTTCTACAACACTGTCCTGCACATATTTCAGAATAAAAGCCTTGTGTCAACAAATGAAGGAATTCTGTCCACAGAAAAAAAAAACGCTTGAGGGCTTTTATTTTGACATGAAAGCAGGAAGTGTTGATTTAAAAATAAGTCTTTACTTTTTTTCATCACCATAACATTTTCTACAGATAGAGACATGTAAACTGTAGTAATGTTGCGGTTATTATGTTAATATACAGTCAATAGATCACCCTCACTGTCTGTTGTTGCTGTGAACCGCACGGCTCGCAGCAAAAATAGGCGAGACCTCGAATCTCTAGAAGAGCACAGCCAAGCCGCACGTGAGACGCAAAATGTAATTTAGCCACCTAAAAGAAAGGCTAATCTAAAAAAAACAAAATCAGTTTAAGTGTAATCTATATTTAGAATATTTTCTCTGCTTTATCTTGCTCTCAGACAGCTCTTTCTAACTGGGAACTGAACTGAAAGTGAAACGTCTGTTCAAAACTACCAGACTCAGTTGACAAAAAGAGTTTCGATAAGTTTCACTTTCGCTTCGGTTCCCCGTCTGGAAATACTGACACTGATAAATCAAAGTACTTTATCACACTGATACAAAACTCATATAAAAGTATACTTAATGAATGTGTAATGTAATCACCAAAGAATACCACAATGTCTTTTGAAAACTTAAGATTGAAATTAATTAGCTTTTAGATAATTTGCACAAAATTGGATCTCTGAAATCCAAGTTATCAAACCCCCCCCCCCCCCCCGATATTACATCATGGCTGAATGTCTATGTGTGTTGTTCCAGGTCAAAGAAAGATAAGAGTAAAGGTGTGGTGAAGCCGGATAGTTCAGACCCAGAGCCCGAGGGTTTGACTCTGCTGGTTCCCGACATCCAGAGGACGGCTGAGATAGTCTACGCTGCTACGACCAGCCTTCGGCAGGCCAACCAAGGTACGTACAGAACACACACAGATACTGAGGCCAACCAAGGTACACAATACACACAAATACTGGGGCAGCTGACTTGATGTTCTCTGTGCTGTTTGATTTAAATCACAGCCTGAAAACGTTTGGGTAACAGCAGTACATTATTTACATCCGTACATTTGAACTCATGGTTTTGAGTTTTAACTTTCAGCAGGTCCCAGCTCTCTCTCTCTCTCTCTCTCTCTCTCTCTCTCTCTCTCTCTCTCTCTCTCTCTCTCTCTCTCTCTCTCTCTCTCTCTCTCTCTCTCTCTCTCTCTCTCTCTCTCTCTCTCTCTCTCTCTCTCTCTCTCTCTCTCTCTCTCCCTCCCTCTCTCTCTCTCTCTCTCTCTCTCTCTCTCTCTCTCTCTCTCTCTCTCTCTCTCTCTCTCTCTCTCTCTCTCTCTCTCTCTCTCACTCTCTCTCTCTCTCTCTCTCTCTCTCTCTCTCTCTCTCTCTCTCTCTCTCTCTCTCTCTCCCCCTCTCGCCCCCTCTCTCTCTCTCTCTCTCTCTATATCTCTCTCTCTCTCTCTCTCTCTCTCTCTCTCTCTCTCTCTCTCTCTCTCTCTCTCTCTCTCTCTCTCTCTCTCTCTCTCTCTCTCTCCCTCCCTCTCCCTCTCTCTCTCTCTCTCTCTCTCTCTCTCTCCTCCCTCTCTCTCTCTCTCTCTCTCTCTCTCTCTCTCTCTCTCCCTCTCTCTCTCTCTCTCTCTCTCTTCTCCCTCTCTCTCTCTCTCTCTCTCTCTCTCTCTCTCTCTCTCTCTCTCTCTCTCTCTCTCTCTCTCCCTCTCTCTCTCTCTCTCTCTCTCTCTCTCTCTCTCTCTCTCTCTCTCTCTCTCTCTCTCTCTCTCTCTCTCTCTCTCTCTCTCTCTCACTATCTCTCTCTCTCTCTCTCTCTCTCTCTCTCTCTCTCTCTCTCTCTCTCTCTCTCTCTCTCTCTGCCTCACATCCTCATCTCTCCGTCTGTGTTCTGTCCTTGTGCGAGGACACGTTAATGGGTTTGGGGTTTATCCATAGAAACAGAATATGGGAGTAGAACGGACATTCTCCTTCAAATCAACGTAGCAGGATGGTCAGAGTGGCGGCCATTTTTGTTGTGTACCATTGCCATAGCGACCACTGTAGCAGGGCTGACCTCTGCATAAACTGACCCGACTTGCGGCGCGTCTCGGACTCTAAACGAGCAAGCAGTGGAGCAGTAACGTTACAAAACATATAGAGAATGTAAATGAGTCAAATTGAACAACTTAATGCTTCATCCTCACACTCTCATCACAGAGGAAAGACACGTCGCTGTCACCAGATGAGTGACAGCTCTGTTCAGCTGCTTTTCTGGAAGCAGTGTGGCGTTGCACCGTGATGAAATTAGCAAGATAGCTAGAAGACAGCGGGCCGGTGGCCAGCGGCAGCGCCGGGACTAAACGGTCCCTCCGTCTGGGGACAAGCTATCTAGCTAACTAACTAAGCTACCTAGCTAGCTAACTAACTAGCCAGCTGTCTCCAGGAGCTGCATCCGTTTTCTTCCCGGCAAGATGCGAGCGCACACTTCACGGCCCCGCTGACCTGGGTTCTGTTGTCACCATAACAACTAACAACAGTAGTCAAAAGTCAGATTACCACAACAAACAGTTCAGCCAGCCTGCTACTCCTATTTCATTTCTATGGTTTTATCTTTTATCTTGCAACACGTCATTCCCTCAGTTTTACTTCATCCTAATCGAGGACGCTGTCGGCCTGTTTTTCAGAGTTGAAGTTGACAGTCTCAAGCTACAGGTCAAACTTACACTAGGTATTTAGGTATTACCTAAAACTCGCTCACACCCTCCAGCTGGCTGTTAACGAGGGCCTTTTGGCACAGAGAAGTACTCGTATCGGTACTCGGTATCAGCGAGTACCCAAATGTAAGTACTTGTACTCGGTCTGAAACAAAGTGGTATCGGTGCATCCCTAGTACGTATATGATGGTTCTAATATAGTTGCTGTGACCTTACGTCCGTCCCATTCTTGCGATATCTGAGTGAATTTCTTCAAATTTGGCACAAAAACGACTGGAGGATGAAGTGATTAGAGTTTGGTGGTCAAAGGTCAGAGGTCACTGTGACCTCACAAAACACGTTTTTGGCCATAATTACTCAAGAATTCATGTGCTGATTACGACAATTTCACACTAATATCTAACAGGAAAAATCTGATGAAGTGATGACATGTTGGACATCTTGTCTTCATGATTTTTCTTCCCGCTCTAACCTCCTCTCCAGAGAGGAAGCTGGTGGAGTCTTCGAGGAAAGTGTCCAGTCGGCCCAAGCCTCTGTCCATTCTACGCTCTCTAGAGGAGAAATACGTAGCTGCCATGAAGAAGCTGCAGTTTGGTGAGTTTACAGATCTGCTTTGAGATGTACAGTATGTGTGTGTGCATGAACATTTAATCTGTTTATGTATAGTTTGTATTTTTTATTTATTCCTCCTTCCTCCAACACACACACTCCTTTGTCTCCGTCTCCTGTCTGATACGATCCAGAACACCTTCCTACCAGAACTCTGAGAGAGAAGCAGACTCGGACTACGTTCTCATGCTGCTCATTGTTTAGTCTCGTCCATCTCTCTCCGTTCAGCCGTGTCCTGACTTATTACACTAGTTTAGCAGCTTGATGTCTGAAGTAATGCAAGTGATTGTAAACACTGTTGTTTCAGTACGCAGGCAGAACAGAAATATCATTTACACTACAGGTCATATGAGTGTATTGTTTTGTGAAGGTGATGATAACTGAAGGCAACATGCTCAGCTGGATGTAGCTGATGAATCGGTTCCTCACTTTGTGACTGAAGTTGTATTCATGGTTTGACTGGTCTCTAGTGATACCACTACTAATGGGATTTAGCTTTTAGCTTTAAAAAGCTGTTTTTATGGAGACATGATGTTTTTGGGGTGTTCGTCTGGAGGCAATTTCTTCAAATTGGCACTAACATCCACTTGGACTCGAGGACGAATTGATTAGATTTTAGTGGTCAAAGGTCACTTTGTCCTCACAAAACACAAGAATTCATATGATAATTAGACAATTTCACACAAATGCTGGTGCAAGCTGATCATCCAGTAATGCCAGTAAAATCACGTGTGTGTGTATTTCTTCAAATTTTCAAAAACAGCTCCAAATGTAAAAATAATTAAAATGCTAAATGTTGTTTAGTCCAGGAGGTCAGCAACCTGCAGCTCTTTATCTCCTCTCCAGTGGCTCCCTGTGGATTCTTAAACATGGAAATGAATAACTGTTTTTTGTTTGCATTTTATTTATCATTGTTGTAGGTCTATAGTACGACGGTACGACGGAGTATTAGGGCCACATTGAGGAAAAAAAAAAATCAGAGATTTAGAGAATAAAGTCATAATATTACGAGAAAAAAGTCAAAGGTGTACGAGAAAAAAAGTCGTAATATTATGAGAATAAAGTCATGATATTATAAAGTAGTAATTTTACGTGTTATTTTCTTTTTTCTCATAAAGTTATGACTTTATTTCGTAATATTACAACATTTTCTTGTAATATTATAACTGTATTCTGGAAATCTCAGATGTTTTTTCCCTCAATGTGACCCTAATACTCCGTACTACATTTGCACTTTGGCCCTTACTGCATTAGAATTACAGTATATACTATAAACAGTATATACTATAAACAGTACATACTATATACAGTACTTAGACTATAAGCTGTATAATGTTTTGCGGCTCCAGACAGATGTTTTTTTTGTTTTTTTGCCTAAAATGGCTCTTTTGATAGTAAAGGTTGCTGACCCCTGCTTTAGTCTTAAAATGTATTTTTACAGAAATCTGACCGTGTTTTAGCGAGCTGTCTGGCTGTAGCTGGATGACTTGTCCCAGAATGCAGCATGTTCTAAGTCAAGTTCAACTTTATTGTCATTTTTTGCACATACAAAGTACACGGCTAAAACGAAATGTCGCTGCTCGCGGACCAGGGTGCAAACACAGACATACAAAAACACAGACTCACATAACTTGGAAAATAACGCATAACAAACATTACGACAGATATCAGCACCATTTGCAGGAGCCGGAGCAGCCGCTGCATCTATGCACGCCGCCATCTTGGTTCCTCCGTCATTATTACTGAAGGAACAACATGTTGTCCAATTACCTTAAAATAAGTGGAAGCATAATTGCACTCTCCTTGCTTGATAGTTTCATGTGCCCTTTCTTTCTTGCCTTATTACCTTAATTGAATTGCAATGTGTCCATTTAAACACGGCCGATATGAGAAGTTAATACACTTTAAGTTATTTTGAGTGTTTACAGAGAGTAATGATCATTTTTTTGGGTGTAACTGAGTTGAGAATGTGTACATCCCTGACACACTCTCCTCTCCTCTCCGTCTCCAGACACCTTCGAGATGGTCTCGGAGGACGAGGACGGAAAAGTGATGTTCAAGGTGAACTACCACTACATGTCTCAGGTGAAGAACGCCAGCGATACGAACAGCGCGGCCCGATCCCGCCGCCTCGCCCAGGAGGCCGTCACCCTCTCCACCTCTCTGCCCCTTTCATCCTCCTCCAGCGTCATCGTGCGCTGCGATGAGGAGAGACTGGACATCATGAAGGTAAAGTACAGCTTGTTCTGATCTCATGAGAGAGTCATTGTGCTGTGTGTGTGTACGGAGCTGATTCATAGACACACTGTGTGTTACTGTGTTGCTGTTTCTACCATACGACTCCGTGATGACAGCTCTTACTCATTACCCCCGTGACATTAAGAAACTCTCACCCCACCAGCTGATTAATGGCAAAGTCTCCTTCGCTAAATGTCAAAATCCTCGTCTGTGTAACTCAGTTCCAGCAAAAAATACATTCTAAAGAACGGCAGCAGCGTACCGACAACAGAGTCAGAAACCAAGAAGAAACACACTGTTGTCTTTGTCATGAATACGTAAACACAGAACGGGAATATTACGCATCAAAGAAACGGCATATTTTCAGAGCGAGGTCGATTTTCTGAGTTATTGCACTGCGAATAAAGACATCAACCAATCACCGTTTATTTATGAAACGACTACACGGAGGCTCCTTAGCCGGAAACCAAGTTTTATCACTCCTTTGAACCTTGACCGAGGCAGCACAGACCAGATCCACTCCTTCTGTTTTTACTTTTCACAATAAAAGCCCTCGGCATATAGTATTTGCAGGCGAGTATTTTGCATTTTTCGTGTTGTTTATTTGTCCGGTGTGTAAAAGGCCTCAAGGTGCACGGAGATTGGAAGTAACTGAAATGTAGGAAAACTGTAAATGTATATATGACCAAACCTTCAGGCAGCTGAGGGAATACTGTTCTACTGTTTGATTGACCATTAAATTTAGACTAAATCATAGATTTTTAATTATCAACAAAGTAATCATTTCACCACGAAGCAGAAGAGCCGTAGTATCTGTTACACTGTGATCACACACTGTGGGCTACACATGGAAAGATATCTGCCCGTAGCCAAAAGTCCTGTCACAGCAGTGCACTGTTTAGTTATTCAAACATGTTCCACAAACATACCAAAATTAACTTTTCCCCTCGGAGAATAGCGTGTTCCTCAGAGGCAGCATCAGCAGAGAGGGACGGTGGTGATGAGGTGAAATCTTCATGATCTGTGAGAGCTCAGTGCATCCTCGTACCTCCACCAAGCATCTAACATTAGTACCAAAAGCAGTATTTAGCAGCATTTATTCAGCTCTGTCACAGAAGCACAGCTGGTTTCAGTCTTGAAATGTTTCCACACCAGACGTAGTGTGTTCCATAGTCCTACATTTCTTGTTACGCACTTCTAAAGGCTTGTTTACTGTTTGTTCTCAAGGTTTGATTTCCCAACAGCTCAGCTAATACAATGTTTCTCTGCTGCCCGTTTTTTGATCTTAAATCCTTGAAGCCTGTCCTACAATTATGGAAGTCGTTTTAAGTTGACACTGCCTGCTATTAGAGCTATAACTGCTGATTTAGATTATTTGTTCATATTTACATATATACAGGGTTCCCACGGGGTCTTAAAAAGTCTTTAAAATCCAATAACCTGAATTTAAGGCCTTAAAAATCTCATGAAATGTCTTAAATACTCTTAAAAATTCATTTACGTTACTTTCATTTGATAAAAGAAATGCATTATCTTGCTTTTAAATGTTTTGGTTTTTGAGCACGCCGTAACAAAACTATTAAACAGAACCAAAAGGAGAATAGCTCATATCAGAGCACATCCATTTCACTTGGAGTGAAGGGGGAGCGGTGTGCTCATTAGTGGAGAAACCTCGCGGAAAGTGAAAAGCTGAGTAACGTCGCCGACGTTGCTTTCGTCAAACTTAAGGTCAGAGCACTAAAACCGGGTGAAACGTGGGTGAACAGTGATTTTAGTGCGTGTTTGAAGCCAGCTGCACCCTCTGAAAGAAAACTTGGAACATTGGACACCAATATATTTTCATTTTGGGTTGCAAACAAATATTAGTTCAGAAATTAAAACCAACCAACAGTGCATTTTTATTCCGGTTTATAAGGTTCTTTTTGTCTGCTGTTTTTAATGAATGCCATTCTATTTTTGTTCTATTTATCTATAGTTAGCATTTTATTTAATTATTTGGTTATAAAACTGTGAAAACCTGGAACAAAGACTGGGAAAACTGCTGGAAGGAATGTGTTTCAGTGAATAAATTAATTTACTTTGCAAGTAATTCCGGGGTTCTTTCATATCCTTAGTACTTTCTTGCCAGTATGGATGTGAAGTAGGTCTTAAATTGCATTCATAGTGGTCTTAAAAAGGTCTTAAAAAAGTCTTAAATTTGACTTGTTGAAACCTGCAGATACCTTGTATATATATCCAGGTCCTTATAACAGTTTTAAGTGCTTGTGTTTCTTTGATTAATGAGCTAATAGATAGATAGAACTGATCTCCGTCTCTCTGCGGATGTCACTCTTTAGCCTTGTTGTTAATTACATTGTTGAAAAGCACCATCTCTCCATGATATTCTGCTGTTTGTCCTTTGTTTACTCCATATTTACTGTTATCAGTGCGTCCACATGTCTTTAATTAACCCTCGTTTCAGTGTGTGTGTGTGTGTGTGTGTGTGTGTGATTATTACCCTTTCTTGGTCCATGTTTCTGTGTTTCCAGGTTCTCATCACAGGCCCGGCCGACACCCCGTACGCCAACGGCTGCTTTGAGTTTGACGTGTATTTTCCCCAGGACTATCCCAACTCCCCCCCGCTGGTCAACCTGGAGACCACCGGTGGACACAGCGTGCGCTTTAACCCTAATCTCTACAATGATGGCAAAGTGAGTTGGAAAAAAAGGCTCAAAGTCTGTTGATGTAACGAGTAAATGTAAACATACCGTAGTGGAGGATTTGATCGTTTTCCTTTCAAAGGTCTTTTTATTAATTGTCAATAATCAATAGAACAGTCACTATGCAGGGGAAGTTATTGTTTTTTGTTTTTCTGAACAACACTCACCTGTGACACAACACATCAGTCGTACCTGACAACAACATGCACACAGCTGGCCACATCAGACAGAACTGATTCTCAATCATGGATACATCAAATTCAAATTGTAGAAAATAAGTAGAGAAAGTAAGAGAAACAAATAAATAAATAAATAATAATAATTAAAAATGTAATAAAAAAAAATATAAATAATATAAAATATATAAATGTATATTTATATATAAAAATAAATAATAAATAAATACATAAAAAAAAATATATATATATATATATATAAAAATAAATAATAAATAAAAAATAAATAAATAAAAAATATATAATAATAATAATAATACTGACAATAATTAATAAATAACTTTTTAAAAAAGGAAAAACAGGATGCTACTACTGTCTAACCAGAGATTTCTACAATGATGGCAAAGTGAGTTGAAAAAAAGGCTCAAAGTCTGTTAATGTTTAGTCTTAAGTCTAGTAAATGTAAACGTACTGTAGTGGAGGATTTGATCTATTTTAACCCTTTAAACCTGATTGATGCAAATTGAGTCAAAAATCACAACCTGTCTTCTTCTAACTCTGCGTTTCATTTCATTTTGGCAGCATTTTAGTGTCGCTTTATTAATCATTTTAAATTATAAATATAAAATAAAACTGTAATTGCCCATTTTGTTTGCATTATGTATGCCAAAATTAATTATTAATTAATTTTCAAATTTGGAAATAAGTATTTCATGGAAGCCCTGAGAGACAAGTTACAAAAAACAATCTGTTGATCCGTTTTCTAAGTCTGATCTAAATTGTTCTCTCTTCTCTTGTGTTTATCACAACAGGTGAGAAAAAAGGTTTTGCAGAATAATCTTTCTAAGCTCCTTCATCTTTTTTTAAATCTGTGAAACCGGTGGGAAAAAAGGTTTTACCAGAACAAATGTTCTCTAACAGATAAGTTTGAATTTCTCTGTGCACTCAAAACACAAGGTGCATAATGTATATCGCAAGCAAGTTATGTAAATTAAACTCACCTGGAAGAAAACATGAATGCTTTTAGTTCTATTAAGAACGCGGGGTAGTGGTACACTTCATTATAACAACAAACACTTAGAAAATGATCCTGAAAGATGTTATGTTATTTTCACAGAAAACATTATCCTGGCAAAAACATTGTTTTTTCAAATGCCAAAACTTTTTTTTCCCTGTTGTGACAGATGAAAACTGTTTCACAGATGAGAAAAAAAGAATAATTAGGGACTTAGAAAGATTATCCTGAAAAATACAATTGTAAACGGGACTTTTGCATTTGCATTTGAATCTTGAATTTGAATCTTGAATGTGAGTCCTGGTTTTCGCTGACATCTAATGAAAATTAAATGGACTTTCATCTTCATAACGACAAGATTCCCTTAGGCCTCTTTCTGGGATCTGTCATATAGTCATCCATCCAGACCGCTGGGCGGGAGATCTGATTGGCTATTATGGGATGGGTGATTAGAAATGCCACGCCCCATTACTCAGGGTTTACTCATAGAACCGTGGCAAAAGCCAGGTGGGCTTTGGACTGAATTAATTAATTAATATTGATCATTTTTCCCTCCTCTAGAGGGTGGTACCCCGAGGCAGATTCATCGCAAGTTAAATTCTGTTCTTTAATATTAAACTGGTCATTCCTGATAGAGTGCAGGCATCCATACTACACCTTAAATATAATTGTACGCTCCACTGTGGAAATATCAGACCAAAAAAAACAAGCAATTTAAAATTGTATCATAAAAACCACCTTGTAACACGTATAGTAGAATTCCAAATCCTGAAAATAACAATATGACATGCATAGCTAAGACAAAGGGAGTGTTAAAATATATATTTATATATAAAAATAAATAATAAATAAATACATTAAAATATATATATATATATATATATATATATATATATATATATATATATATAAATAAATAATAAATAAAAAATAAAAATAAATAAATAAAAATTATATAATAATAATGACAATAATTAAAAAATAACTTTTTAAAAAAGGAAAAAGAGGATGCTACTACTGTCTAACCAGAGATTTCTACAATGATGGCAAAGTGAGTTGAAAAAAAGGCTCAAAGTCTGTTAATGTTTAGTCTTCAGTCTAGTAAATGTAAACATACTGTAATGGAGGATTTGATCTATTTTAACCCTTTAAACCTGATTGATGCAAATTGAGTCAAAAATCACACCCTGTCTTCTTCAAACTCTGCCTTTTCATAAAAACCACCTTGTAACACGTATAGTAGAATTCCAAATCCTGAAAATAACAATATGACATGCACAGCTAAGACAAAGGGAGTGTTAAAATTCAACCGGAGGTCCTCTGGTCTTGCCCAATCCCCCGGGAAGAGAACCGGGCTTTCAAGCAAATTTTTCATAGTGGCCAAACGGCGGTACTACGACTTCCATGATCGTCACGTGATGCCGTTGGGCCCAAAAATACTTTTTCTCATATTGGGAAAGAGACGTCTGTAACTCAGCAGGTTCATCTGTACGGTGATTTGAGTAGATGCAAAGTGTTAAACAGGAATGATGGGACCAGTTGTCATTAGCAACAAAGAGTTTAAGTTAAATAGGAACTAAAAGAAATAGCTTCATTTCAAAGCTTGCTATTGAGTCCAATATTCCTCAAACCTACTTTTTTAGATACTCATTGTTGAAAATTACAATGAACTAAAACCAGCTGATTTGTTGTGTGTGTTCATCAGGTGTGTTTAAGTATCCTCAACACATGGCACGGGAGACCAGAGGAGAAATGGAACCCACAGACCTCAAGCTTTTTACAGGTGAGGTTAAGATCCATCACGGCAGAGTCTCCTGTCTGAGTGGATCAAAGGGGGGGGGCTGAGGGTGTCTGAGTCTTTGTGTCCCAGGCTGTAGTTTATATCTGCCCTGTCATTACACCCCCACAGGCTCTGTATTAATGGGCTTTGTGCTTCAACAGCTGACATGAAAGATCCCTTTTAAAGCCGAGTGATTACTCTGCTTTGTGACAGTGTGTGTGTGTGTGTGTGTGTGGGGGGGGGGGGGGGTTCATCGAACCAAACTCAAACCAGCATCATTTGAACCTCAGAGATATGCCTGCTGCTCACACACACATCGCTCGTCTAGAAATCAGACGGCTTCAATTGCACGTTTAGCTCAGATAACATCTGTTTTCATCCTTTGATTTAGACACGTTTTATTCTGAAAATCCACAGCTTGTAGTCTCGTCCCTGATAAAAGTTCTGTAATCTTAATTTAATTATTACAAGCTCTTCTTCAGACTGTCTGAAGAAGAGCTCCATGTGCTGTACAGAAAAGCCGCTTAGACCATACAAGCCCGCCATGATGGATTTGTTGCTAATTTGCATAATGTGAAAAATAGTAATGCGACATTTATTTTTTGGATTTTTTAACACCAAATTTGTTATATGGCCTTCTGGGACTCATATACACATTTCTAATATAAATGAGCATGATGGGCTCATGGAGACATGGCCGCCATTAATCAAACAACTTTGCAAAGGGGCGGGGCTTAGCAGAAAATTTGCCAAAACTCATTAACGATTTGTCCAATCATCATTAATTGTAGTATATAACTTCAGTCCTTCTTGGGGAATAGGTGTACCAAAGCATTTTGAGGTCGACCCATAGGGGGGCGCCACAAATACCACAAATGTGTACCTCAAAACCTGAGAATTTTACCAAGGGGGCGAGTATTAACGAGTATTAACGAGTATCAACCAAGATCTGAAGTGTCGTAATGATTGGTGCATGTGGGCGTGGCCTATTTAGTCATTACACTCTACTGTATATCATGCTTTTTTTTTCCATTTTTCTGTGAGCTGTAATGAGCTACAGACATGAAACATGGTTCCACAACTGGAAATGATGCGCTAATGCTTCAAATAAAATGAGTTCCCAATCGGCTGACTGGTGGTGTCCAATGACTTTAAACTAGATACACATCTAAAGCTCAATGTCCTCTTCAAAACAAAACCTCTTGAGCAATAAAAGCCACCACGACGGTGTGTGACGTCTATACCAAGTGTCGTTAAAATCCGATAAAGGGGGGGCGAAATGCCGATACTTTGAGTGTGTAATTTTTTTAAATGCTCTATCCGTTGTAAAGATGAAACGTGTGATCGCTCTCACTCCTTCAACCTGGGTTAAACTAGCTGAAGTGACATTGTTCAGCCTTGTGTAGTTCGTTGCTGCTCGCGGCTTTGATTCTGGTAAATTGAGCTGCTATCTTCTGTTGACTGAGACGCGGTTTAAACCCGGGATTGCTGCTTGTGGCTATAATTAAGAATTAAATCTTTCTAATGTTAGTTATAGGTAAGGATATATGTTTCCCAACCAAACTTTTTTGTAAAGCCTTTAAGGGTCTGGACTTCTCATGTGTGCAATAGATAATGTATATCATGAAGGGACTACTGGGTATCCAAAGTGGCGTACAGGCTTTTGGATAAACGCTCTTGAATACATTATGATGGCACACACCCACAGCATTATTTAGCTGTTTGCCGTGCACACACCCACAGCATTATTTAGTTGTTTGCCGTGCACACACTTGCATTCAAGCTTGCTCGGAGCCCTCGGAAGAATGTATCCCTCCTCCTTTTCTCTCTAGAATTCCCTCCTTTGCAGGGTTGGAGAGTGCATAGAGATGTCTCCTTTGATTATCATTCCGGTTCGCATGCTGCGGATCAATACTGGAAGATAAGATGGTTGTGTGAATAGGAGACAGGGGAGTAGGCCGGGGTCATCAACCGGGGTTGGATATCGGCTCTGAAATCTGTCAACCTAGTTTAAAGACAGACTGATAGCAACAGTTGATGTTCATGAGGATCCACGTGATGAAGCTTTTTCAATCATCCAGCTCCGGTGTGGCTGCAGCCAGCAGTAAGGCCTCCAAGCTCAACATCGTTATTGTTGGTAAAGCAGTGGAATGGACAGGAGGACATCCTTAGTCTCCTCGAGACGGGCCGAGCCATTAATGGAGCTGTTAATACAGATATTACTGATTGATATATCTTAATTGGTGCAAAAATATTCCTTGCTTTTGTCAGACTCTCTTCTAAGCGTGCACCACTGCCAAGATTATATGAGAGGCCACTGACGGGAGATCTGCATGATTTACCAATAGATCAGGATTATACTGAAATAGTTGGACACATTAACTGTATTAGAATGTGGTTTTCATCCCAGCACGTCTGTAAAACCATCCCAAGCTACCTTTTATATCAGTTCGTAGAGTTCACTGTTGGGTTTTCTGTTAGGACTAAAGTATGAATTCTGAATCTTTTCATCACATAATCCCATTTCTCCCTTCCACTCTGTAAATGTCTCCACACGCTGTAGGTGCTAGTGTCGGTGCAGTCCCTCATTCTGGTGGCTGAGCCCTACTTCAACGAGCCGGGGTACGAACGCTCCCGCGGGACTCCCAGCGGCACCCAGAGCTCACGGGAATACGACGGCAACATCCGGCAGGCCACCGTCAAATGGGCCATGCTGGAGCAGATGCGTAACCCGTCTCCGTGCTTCAAAGAGGTAGGAGTCACTGCTGTCAACGGGCTTTTATTGGGTTTAAAACCTGTCAGATGCTGATTGTTTGTGGGAACTAATTTGCTGCAAATGGCATGAAAAACCAATTCAGCAAGATTCACTGAGCAGCACAATAACTAAACTAAACTAACCATCATTAAATGTGTTCACTGATATGGTTTTTGTGCTTGGGTGTGGCAAGGGGGCTCGATAGCGAATCCTAGAAAATTTTGATGAAGCAGCCCTCACGGTACGTTTCACCTAGATGCACGACACTTGGTCGGCACATGTATCACATGTAGACTTAAAAAAAAGTCTATTGGTGCCGTCTTCTCAACCCAACAGGAAGTCGGCCATTTTTAATTTGTGTGATTTTTTTTTTTTTTTTTTTCATACATTTTTGGCCATTTCCGGGCTCTGTACTTCAATGAACTCCTCCTACAGATTTAACCCGATCAACTTCAAATTTGGTCAGTACAATCTAAAGACCTATGTGATGAAAAGTCATTAAAAGTGTGAGCTTTCATGAAATGGCTTTGTCGTGTTGTGGCGGAGAATTTACATGATTCGCCATGATTAAACAACAAGCTGCTGTAACTCTACTGTACTTGGTCCAATCTGCCCCAAACTTGACACAATACATAACAGTTCAGGATTGAAAACATCTACTGTACGTGACAATGTTGACTCATAGTCATAGCGCCACCTACTGGCAACAGGAAGTCAGCGTTATGTGACAAACATCGTCGGATTTATCCCAGTATCCCCAACGCGCGGGAAGGTGCGAGGCCCCGATCATCGCTGCTTGTTGCTTTAATTTTAATCATGTGATTGTGATTTGACAGTTGCACTCTTCATTTCAATATAGAAAAGAAATCATTCTGCCCTGATCTGGGTTACATTGCATTACGTAGATTACGTTACCTAGGCGTTTTACACAGGAAATTACAGTAAAATTAAAGTAACTTTCATTTAATTTGCTACAGTATAAATCCCATGTGATTGTCATTATTGTTTTGCATTTTTAAAGCACGCTCTAGTGTCCTAGATTTTAGAAATATACGCTGCATATCCACACAGCAGTGAAGCCACTTCACTACTGAATATAAACAGACGTGTCCACGGTGTTGGATTCATCACATTTGTCCAGTAATTAAGCAGAACCACAGGTTCACAGTTGCATTGTAGTCTTTAAGATGTTGAGGATATAGGAGTAACATGTGACTATTTGTATGAGGTATATTATTCTCTTCATGTATCCACAGCTTGTATTTCTGTAGCATTTGAAGGTGAAATACTTTAAGTCTCTATCTGGCCTTTTGCACAGCAGGCAATGCTGAGACTAAAGAAAAAAAAAAACATCAGCCAGTCTGTGAAATGGACCGTTGGACCGAGAGATATTGAGGAGACTTAGTCATGGCAATGTCACCCGGCTCTGCAACCTCACACACACACACACACACACACACACACACACACACACACACACACACACACACACACACACACACAAACACACACACACACAGAAAATCAACTAAGCTTGGTGGGATACTCCCGTTGGCTTTTCTCACCCCCGGCCTTTTAGCACCTTTAAGTCCTTCGCTGAGACAAACATGGACTAAGAGAGGAAGACAACCAGCCGTGAGCAGAGGGTTTAGTTTAGATAACCATTTAGAGAATCCTTCTATTTTATACAAGTCATTTCATTCCTACATTTTCTTCTTTTACTTGATGTTTATATGAGCACATTTACAAATCAAATCAAATATGTGCATCCTGTAACCTTTTTATACCCCCGTGATAACGTAGTCGGGGGTATAAAATATATATATAGCGCTCCGCACGTCCGCCTTTTTGTGTCCTTCCACAGCACTAAGGGCCTCTCACAGAGTACAGGGATAAACTATCAAACAGATCAAACAGACTGTATACATGGCGTGTTGAACATACAGTATTTTGGCTTCCGTCTGCTGTCCTCGGTGCTGAAGACGCAGCAGTGTCTGCTGATGCGGTGCGATGGTCCCCGCCGTGGCTCGGCCGATGTCTCGAGACCGTCAAAGTCTCTCACTTGCCGAAGCACATCCCATCACTCTCCATGAGACGGCGTCTTTTTAGCACTTTCAACCTCGACACAAATATGTGGCCGTTTTCTGAGTGGGAGTGAGAAGCATGCTCACAATGACCCGTCTTCATGGTCAAGTGCGGATACGTACCACATCTGCAGGTCTCCACACTTTGGCTGTTTGAAAACACAGTAGATCTTTATATGTATGGTTCCCTACTATTGTCCCTCTAGTCTAGAAGACCAGGCTGTTTTCCAGAATGACTGAGAATCAGTAGAGTTGCTCAGCGTGTCCTAGAAGATTCCCTCAATGTGAAGCAGTCAGCCTCTGTCTTCTTGTAGTTGTCTGATTTTGCTGTACAGCTTCATCAGACTCCTCCATCTCAACCTTTGCTGCTCCAGCTGGTCTCTCACTTCTGATGAATAACAGCAGACTCAACAGATTCACTCTTCTCTAACTCTGTCACAGAGTTCTTGCATTTATCCATTTATATCGTGACCTCATTTTTTGAGCACTGTTGCATCCGATCAATTATCGGCTGATATTCATTCTAAATAGTTTGATTGGTTGTCTCTATGAAGGAGTTTTAGACTTTACAACGCCCCCGAGTTATTGGAAATGTTTGGATCACACGAGTCGGGAACGATTCCACGCAGCCGCCACTGAAGTCTAATTCAACATATGATGTCATTCTTTATACAGCCTGCCTATCAGTTGTTGTTTTTTTTCTACTGTTGGAGGACAGAAAGTTTAGCTTTGTGTTATCTTAAAGATTTTCAATGTCATGGCTGAATATTTAGATGTTTTCGACAATGTGGACGAGGTCTTTGAATTCGATGGCCGCCTGTATTTATTTGAGCCAGAATATCCAGATATTCAGACTTCTCCTTGAGCGGGACTCTTTCCATAATGTCAGACACTTAGAATAACAACCGGCCAGTTAGGTCTGGTTCATGATATCAGCCAGATTACAGCACGACACGGCCGTCGTAGGGTGTCGACTCAGATCGGGAACGAAAAATGAGTGTCGTGTGCGACAATCGATCGTTTCTGACTTTCTGTCGGGACGCCTCACGACGTCCCGACAGAAAGTCTAGCATGTTTTTTTTTTACTTTCCACGATGTGTTCCATAAATGGCCGTGAATTTGACCGGCTGAGTACAGACGCACACAGCTGTAAACAGAAGGCTACTTATTATGCAGAATGATGTCATCGGACCTTCAACTGCTGCCGGACCTCTCAGTAGGATATTCAATCTAGGTTGTGTCGGAATAAAAAAACACCACCGCCGTTGCGTCTTTGCTCATGGAGCATCCCGTTGCGTCTTTGCTCATGGAGCATCCCGATGAATTATATTTGTATTGTTTTCCCCTGGAGCCTCGTGGGCCCCTTTACATGGTCGAGCCCGGGGGTTTGAGCCCCCGTAAGCCCGAATATTAAGACGGCGGTGCCGGGAGAGTGTGTGTTGTCGGAACAAGGGACCGACGTGTCTGTCATGTGTCGCGGCCAAGTCACGACAAGAATTTATGACTCTCAATCGTCTAATCTGACATAGTGACCATCGTAACAGTCCAGGTTGAAAAATACCAAAGTTACCCTTTAACTCAAGCATTAATCAACACAAAGTCATGTTTTCCTTTTGTTACCTTTCATCCACCTTACGTTCTACGAAGATTTCCTTCTTCTGCTGAGTTAAAATATTCAACATTGTTCACGTAAAAAATGTTCTGAGCTGCTCATGGTCTTTGGTTCCATCGTTCCATCCATTTATCTTTCCATCTCGGGCCTCCTCGCAGATTTCCCCTTCAACCTCGTGCCCTCAATATCCTGCACACACAATACAGTATGTAGTCAGAGGTATATTACATACAAGCTGGTGATGGTGCTACTGTTGTCTGGGTACCGCTCTTACGAGCGTTGGATTAGTGGGATCCAATTGCGTAGATAAGATTTTATTTTTGGTGTGTGTGTGTGTGAAAATCCAATTTCACCTCGTGCTATTTATAGAGCGAGCTAGAGAGTGGAGTACAGGTTTGAATTATGCAGCAGCAGGTTGTCAGGTGGAATTAAGGACAATGGGTCACATGTTAAAATATGGATCATTGTGTGTGTGTGTGTGAGAAAGAAAGAACACTTGTAAATGTGCACGTCACTGTATGCATGGTGTTAGCAAGCTGTGTGTTTGAGTGCAAAGGCAGCGTTGTCGTATTATTCACATCTACACTGGAATGTAAAGAAGACCTTTGGAGCCTCTGACAGGTCGACATTAACTCGCTCCACATCATCTCAGCCACATAGTACCAACACTGTCCCCCCCCTCATAGTTTAGTACCATATGGTGAGGGTCAATGTCATAGACCAGACCATCTGATTTATAGCTGTAAGGGGGGGGGGGGGGGATCAATGCTGTGCGAGTAGCGTTGGAGGTTGAAGCCACTTTCATATATTCTTCTGCTGACATCTGGAGGCCGTGCTCATCTCGATGAACCGTCCACGGCTGCACGGAACGAGGAAATGTGAGCAGAAACACTTTGAGTCTCACCATTCTCGTGATCACAATATCTCAGGAATACCTGGAGGGAATTCCTTTCAATTTTGGCCCAAACGTCCACCTGGACTCTAGGTTGAACAGATTAGATTTTGGTGGTCAAAGGTCACTGTGAATTCACAAAACATGTTTTTGGCCATAACTCAAGAATTCATACGCTAAATACGACAATTTCACACAAATGTGTAACAGGATAAAATGATGCAGTGATGACATGTTGGACAGAAATGGAGGTAAACTGTAACTGGTTGACAGATGCAACCACAAGGTGGTTAATCTAGTTTACCTTACTTTAAGAAAGTAGCTGAATTTATTCTTTGTTTTGGCTACAAAAAAAAAAAAATTCATTTAACTTGACATACTCGTGTTCTGGCTAATCTTTACCTACAGTCCTAAAACTCCACTGGAAAGGCTGCAAGCATTTTACAAGAAGCTGCTGGTAAAGAGGGGAGAGATTGGTCGATCTCAAACCCAAAGAACTTACCAAATAGTTGCATACAGTTAGCATACAGTTAGCATACAGTTAACATAGTTAGCATACAGTTAACATACAGTTAGCATACAGTTAACATAGTTAGCATACAGTTAACATACAGTTAGCATACAGTTAACATAGTTAGCATACAGTTAACATACAGTTAGCATACAGTTAACATAGTTAGCATACAGTTAACATACAGTTAGCATACAGTTAACATACAGTTAGCATACAGTTAACATACAGTTAGCATACAGTTAGCCTACAGTTAACATACAGTTAACATACACTTAGCATACAGTTAGCCTACAGTTAGCCTACAGTTAGCCTACAGTTAGCATACAGTTAGCATACAGTTAACATACAGTTAACATAGTTAGCATACAGTTAACATACAGTTAGCATACAGTTAGCATACAGTTAACATAGTTAGCATACAGTTAGCATACAGTTAGCATACAGTTAACATACAGTTAGCATACAGTTAGCCTACAGTTAACATACAGTTAGCATACAGTTAACATACAGTTAGCATACAGTTAGCATACAGTTAGCATACAGTTAACATAAAGGTTAGCATACAGTTAGCATACAGTTAGCATACAGTTAACATACAGTTAGCCTACAGTTAACATACAGTTAGCCTACAGTTAACATACAGTTAGCCTACAGTTAGCATACAGTTAACATACAGTTAGCCTACAGTTAGCATACCGTTAGCATACAGTTAGCCTACAGTTAGCATACAGTTAGCATACAGTTAGCATACAGTTAGCCTACAGTTGGCATACAGTTAGCATACAGTTAGCATACAGTTGGCATACAGTTAGCATACAGTTAACATACAGTTAGCATACAGTTAGCATACAGTTAACATACAGTTAGCCTACAGTTAGCATACAGTTAACATACAGTTAGCATACCGTTAGCATACAGTTAGCCTACAGTTAGCATACAGTTAGCCTACAGTTAGCCTACAGTTAGCATACAGTTAGCATACAGTTAGCATACAGTTAGCCTACAGTTGGCATACAGTTAGCATACAGTTAGCATACAGTTGGCATACAGTTAACATACAGTTAGCATACAGTTAGCATACAGTTAGCATACAGTTAGCCTACAGTTAAAATAGAGTTAGCATACAGTTAGCATACAGTTAGCCTACAGTTAGCATACAGTTAGCATACAGTTAGCATACAGTTAACATACAGTTAGCCTACAGTTAGCATACAGTTAGCCTACAGTTAGCATACAGTTAGCCTACAGTTAACATACAGTTAGCCTACAGTTAGCATACAGTTAGCCTACAGTTAACATACAGTTAGCATACAGTTAGCATACAGTTAACATACAGTTGGCATACAGTTAGCATACAGTTAGCATACAGTTGGCATACAGTTAACATACAGTTAGCATACAGTTAGCCTACAGTTAACATACAGTTAGCCTACAGTTAGCCTACAGTTAGCATACAGTTAGCCTACAGTTAACATACAGTTAGCCTACAGTTAGCATACAGTTAGCCTACAGTTAACATACAGTTAGCATACAGTTAGCATACAGTTACCAATAGAGGAATCCATTTTTAAATTGTTTAGCCACGCTAGTGTTTTGGCTCTGGAGATGTTGGTTTATGACCAGATATCTCTAATAACATTCCTGAGGCTGATCCTGAGGCTGATCCTCTGCTGTACTTTGTGCCAATTATTAAATGTTAGCATGCTAACTCACAGACCATGGTAAACATTCTACTTGCTAAACATCAGCATTTTATCACTGTTTCAATGAGATAACGTAATATTGTACCAAGTAGAAGAGAAGTAAACCTGTTTTACTTCCCTGATGTTGCAGCGTTGCATCATGGGAGCTCCTGTATCAGAGCGGGTCAGGACTGTGGTCGGTGTTAGGAGGGCAGGTACCGAAGGCTTCAGCAGTTCTACTGATGGAACACAGATAAACTGAGAATGAGGAACTTTTTAACGGCTGCATGATTTAGTCTCGCCCTCGACCCCCCCCACGTGTCAAGTGTTTCCACGTACTACCCGTTCTTCCTCGGCTCATCTTCCTCCCTCAGCTGCCCGATGGAATAATGAGTGGACGGCATTATCTCAAAGGTCACTGGGTTTTTTTTCTGCCAGCCGGGGCTCTCCATCAGAGAAGCTCGTCTCTGACTGCTCACATGAGCTGAATGTACTTGTGTGTGTGTGTGTGTGTGTGTGTGTGTGTGTGTGTGTGTGTGTGTGTGTGTGTGTGTGTGTGCATAAATAAATACATGTAGTTCCTGAAAGGTCATTAGTCAAACCGCCCTCTTCCAACGTGATCATGGTTTGCATACGGAGCTTCCTTCCATGTTGTGATGGATGGAGCCTCAGGAAAACCCCCCCTTTAAACCCCGTCTGACCACGTGTCCATGCTAAAGGTCTTCATGTATCTCATCCTGGGTCGTATGTGGACTCCACGTCTCCGAGAGAGCCTGAGGAGCCGTTAATCTAACCATGTTTACCACACGTCTGTGACCTTGAACCGTTCCCTCTCAGCCGGGGACGGACGCCCAGCTTACTGAATGTAACATCAGGAGCAGAGGGACGGGGGGGGGGGGGGGGAGGAACAATAGATAGATGTGAAGTAGAGACGAAGATGGAATGAAGATGAAGAGAGCCGAGGGAGATGTAGATCAGCAGTCACCATAATAACTAACCCCCCCCCCACCAGCAGAGCAGCAACTACACATAACACACTACAGCACTCGCTGCATACTGATGGCCCGGCCATGGCGACTGTTGCTAGGAAGTCGACTGGAGAGGGAGAGGAAAGCAGCGGACTTAGGAGGGGGGGGGGGGTGTTGATGATTGATATCCGCCTTCGAGCACAGTGTCATAGTATGATGTCACAGAAGGACTTAATCAGCCTCGATAATAAACAGCTCCTCAGTGATGGAGAGATGAAGAGAATATTATAGAGGGAGGAGACAGACGTGAAGATCTGGGGACGAGCACTAATTATGTGCACGAGTTGAAACATTTTAAAGTGGTACAGACGCCTCTTTTCCTGATTTTGCACCACCTACAGCAGAGGTGTCCAACATACTGCTGTGTTCACAGCAACTTTCAGTGCTCAAGGAATATAATATTCAGAGCCACTATCAGACTCATTATGGATAAAAAAAATACAAGAACTTGCCAGGACAACTGAGAACAGAGAAGTTTTAAATGAATTATTGTCTGTTTTCCGTCATATCCGAGAGATCGGCGAGACATCTCAGGCTGTTCGTCATCCGTTTCATTAACTGTGAACGTTTTCAGAATGTAATTGTACTTCTTTACACTAAAAGAAAGGGAAACATTTGGAAGTGTTGTTATTTATAGGTTATCATGTAATTGTTTTACCTGTCCGGCCCACTTGAGATGTATGTGGCCCATGAACTGAAATGAGTTTAACAACCTGACCGAGAGCAAATCTGCATTTGTGTGATACACGTATTCTGTCTTATACCTTCGGCTGTAAATCCTCCCCATAATGGAGAGTAATTAACTGTGAATAAAATAAACTGACAGGTTTGTCACAACCACACTGTAAAAGACTGTAGAGAAGTCGACCATGTTAACGCTGTATACGTCTTTTTATTCATACAGAATAGAATATATATTTGTTGTGTTACTCTCTGGTTGAAGACTGTTGTTGTTCTGTGTGTTTGCAGGTGATCCACAAACATTTCTACCTGAAGCGAACAGAGATCATGTCTCAGTGCGAGGAGTGGATCGCTGACATTCAGCAGTACAGCAGCGACAAGAGAGTCGGCCGCACCATGTCTCACCACGCTGCTGCACTAAAGGTAACGCCAGGAAATGTACGAGGTGTACTGAAAATAGGCTCCATGCTTCCACTTATTTGCTGTGGTGTGAATATCTGACACATGAAGTCAGCCTGTACTCTGCTACATGAACCCAGGTTTCCTGTTTCCAGGTCTGTAGTAGAAGTGAGACTGATACAGAGAGCCGGCTGTAAACACAGTTAGTGTTTGAGTCCTGCTGATTAACGCTGGATCAGCTGTAGGGGACAAACACAGGAGCTCATACACTCAGACACAATAACCACCAGCCACCACCATCTCTTCTCCCTCTGGCGGTAAATAAGCTCGATTATTCCCCACAGTGTAAATAATCCAGCTCCACTGCTGTATTAGGTACGATCGTAAAACACTTCATTCAAACTGGACAGATACTAAATAAAACTCACCAAAACCGTCGTCGTTAGTCAATCACCAACTCTGGTTTGGTCGAAATAAACTCTGATTTTAACAGAGTTTGATGTGAAAATATGTATACAGATTTCAGAGCAGACCGGCGGCGTTGAGAACAGCCTGACCTTTCAAAACTACTCGCTGACTGCTAACGTTGCTCACGTTAACCAGCGGTCCACTTCCGTGTTTTGGTACGGTCGGCTTTCACACCTGACGCGAACCGTACACGAGTACACATGAACCGGACTCGAGTCCACTTTTTCAAGTGGACTCATGTCCGGTACGGAGCGTTCACACTAATCAGTCGAACTGGACTTTAGGGACTGAAATGTACTCGGATCCGGGCCCGTGGTCCCTGATGTGAAAGCACCCTAAGATTGTCTCCTTATCTTGGTCTTACATTTAAGGAGTTCCTTAAACTGTTGCACAAACGACCCGAGCAACCAAAGTAAGGAAGGTTCCTCTGACTCTCTCTTAACTGTAACATGTTACCGCATCCTGAGAAGAGAGTTCCACAACCAGGAGAACCCAGGGGAACCCAGGGGAACCCAGGGGAACCCAGTGGAACCGCTCAACCATGAGCAGTCGATTTTACACTGTAGATTTGACCGGAGGCTTCCTTTTCGACGCACGGGCAAGCAGCCGGGTATTGCCGTGTGGAGTTGGTGCGTTAATACGTGGAGACATCATCCTCAAAATGTCGCCTTTTAGGGGACAGCCGGCCCGCAAACGTGACTTCGAGGTACGCCTCCGCTCGTGCACACAGAGGGACGAGGAAATGTTTTAATGACTGTAAGGTTTTATGCTACAGGATCTTTCCTGTCAGTAACGGTATCAGCTGTGTGGCGTTATTCACTGAGTTTCAAATGAACACATCTGCTGACACCTCGGTGAAGTTCCTGTCATAACAAGAGGATGATGATATAGCGGCGTACTTGTTGCCAGCTTCCCAAAAGTGTGCGGGGTGATGTTCGGGACCCACATCGAGGATGAAGCGCCCGGACAGTATGAAGATATAGTGTAAAGGAACAAGTGGGTTCAGACACAGACAGAGACGAACCATCACATCGTTGGTTTTGGACTTTTCATGGGATTTGTTTACAATAAGAAAAATAAAGAATTAGACAGAATTCTGAATCTCTAAAAGAGGTGTTCTATTCCTTTACTGTGTGTCGTCCCTGCAGAGACACACGGCTCAGCTCAGAGAGGAGCTTCTGAAGCTGCCCTGCCCCGACGGTCTGGAGCCCGACAGCGACGACTTCTCCGAGAGGAGCGTCGCCCTCATCCTCAAAGAGCTCCCCGGACAGGATGCAGAGAAGCCCGGTGGCAGTCAGGACAGCCACAGCGAGGGCCAGCTATGAGTCGTCCCTCCCACTCCCTCCCTTCCCCCCTCCCTCCCTCCCCCCAGCATCTCTGACCCCCCCCCCCCCCCCCCCTCCTCCCTGCTCCTTATGATGATTATAACTCTTGAAAAGACTCGATGGCTTCAGAGCACAAGCCACCACTTTGTCAATATTTGTATGTAAAGATGGAACAGCAGGATAGGCGGGGGCCGAGGGGAACCACAACACGATGACGTGAACTACGGAGTATGCTACGCCCTTATTGAGAAACAGTCGACAAACAAACTTTTATTTACTTGTAAAAGAGTGTAAACATTTTGTGCTTTTTTCCAATTGTGAAATAACCACTGATTGGTATGTTATTAAACTTGTTTATGTATACATAATGAAAATACAGATTATATAAGGGAAACTACCTTTAGAGAAGAATGTTTACTGAATGTTAATTTCCTTTTTTCTTCTTTTTTGACTGTTAGAGTGAGAACAGTTGTAACCGAGGACATTGGTCATTCTTTAAAGATATTATTTAAAAAAAAAAAAAAACGAGAGAAAAAGAAAATCCACGTTTAACAGAATCTGAGATAAAAAAACGCCCCTCTGGTCATCCATCGCTTCTTTTGACTTAGTATCATTACCCACGTGAATAAAGGCTGAGACGGACATTCTTAAACACCATGTTTTTCCCTTTTACAGACTAATTAAAAAAAAGCACCCTGCTCTGGATAAACATGTGTTGCCTCTCAGAACTTCTCCATTGACTGTAGATCGTAAGAACTGTGTGTCGGAGCCACGCGGGACATGTATTTTGAAGGCTTGTGCATGTGTATGTGTGTTTTCTGTGCGTGTGCAACAATCCCCCAGTGAGATACAAAGCTGTGATGTGCCTTTGATCTACACCATACCACCAAATACACCGAGTACCTTTACTGATTTCTTTCTATTTCTACAAAATTAATAATAATTCTGCTCAGTCTGACATTAAAATAAATGCTTTGATTTTTTTTTTTTTTTTTTTATTATGTTGAACTTCAGTGAACAAATGCACTTTCTATTTTACTCACTCCTTAGAACAGTTGCATACTCCTTTTGCTAGGACATTAAATGGAGCTTGAAAGTATTGGATTGATTGTGCAAATGCTTTTTTTTTTCTGCGTTTTGACGGGACGTTAGCCCCCCCCCGTCACCTCAACGAGACGCAGAGAGACAGGAAGTCCTGAAGAGACAGGAAGTCCTGGAGAGACGGTGATGCTGGACATCTGAGCAAAGATGTCCGTTAGACAACAAAGTGGTTGCAATAATGATGACGTGTCGGTGTCAGATGGAGGTACTTTGTGAAAGAAAAAACACTCTTGCATGATACCCCCCCCCCCCACATCAGTGTCAGTATTGGGATTCATTTGTTTGGTGTATTCATCTGTCTTTTCTGTTATTTCCCTTCTCCATGAAGAACCTCAAAAACTTCAAATCTGAAGATTTTTTCTATCGCCTCAAATATTTATGACTAATTAACTATTAAAAAATAAAGGCAAAAAGTAATCTTAAAATAAAAAGAATCTACAGCCATGCTGGCTAACTTTGACAGATTATATAATGTGTTCATGTATACAGTATATACCCCGATCAGCCATAACATTATGACCACCTGCCTAATATTCAGTAGGTCCTCCTGACCCGTTGGACTCCACTAGACCTCTGAAGGTCTGCTGTGGTATCTGGCACCAAGCCGTCAGTAGCAGATCCTTTAAGTCCTGTAAGTTGTGAGGTGGAGCCTCCGTGGATCGGACTTGTTTGTCCAGAACATCCCACAGATGCTCCATTGGATCGAGATCTGGAGAATTTGGAGGCCGAGTCAACACCTCCAACTCGTTGCCGTCCACATGATGTAAAAGAAAATGTGATTCATCAGACCGGGCCACCTTCTTCTATTGCTCCGTGGTCCAGTTCTGATGCTCACGTGCCCATTGTAGGTGGAGACGGGTCAGCACGGGCACCCTGACCGGTCCCCATACGCAACAAACTGAGATGCTCTGTGTGTTCTGACACCTTTCTATCAGAACCAGCATTAACTTTTTCAGCAGTTTGAGCTCCAGTAGCTCTTCTATTGGATCGGACAACACGGGCCAGCCTTCGCTCCCCACGTGCATCAATGAGCCTCGGGTCTGACCCTGTCACCGGTTCACCGGTTCTCCTTCCTTGGACCACTTTTGGTCGGTCCTGACCACTGCAGACCGGGAACATCCCACAAGAGCTGCAGTTCTGGAGATGCTCTGACCCAGTCGTCTAGCCATCACTATTTGGCCCTTGTCAAAGTCGCTCACATCCTTACGCTGGCCCATTACACTCTGCTTCCAACACAAAGTTCAAAGTTCAAAATGTTCACTTGCTGTCTAATATATCCCCCCCACTGCCAGGTGCCATGGTAACCAGATAATCAATGTTATTCACTTCACCTGTCAGTGGTCTTAATGTTATGGCTGATCGGTGTATATTACTGACGCATGAATGTCGCTTTTTTTTTGGCAGAAGTTTGAAGTTTGTTACTTCAAGGACCTTTAAATCTTGTGTTGATTTTGGATAAAAGCGGTAGAGTTTCCGAGCACCAGAGTCCCTTTAGAAAACCTAATTTTACTGCAGCAGGGTCTGAAAGTTGCCCAACTTTATCCTGGTTCAGGTTCTCCCGTGCCTCCCTTCCCTTCAGCAGGACCAGCACTACGACCTGGACCTCCAGCAGCAGCGCGGTGTCGGTGTTGGTTCCCAGCGAGGTGAAGCTCTGCTTCTGGCCGGAGGAGGAGCGACTAAAGATGGTGTGTTTGAATATTTCTGCATACTGGGGTCCATAAACATTCCTGGAACTACATAAATTGGGTATCACTGTAAAGCTGAGACTCTGGTGGATCCAATGAGACCAACTGTATTCATGTGTGATGATGTTAGTCCCCATAGGAGACATTTCATTGACCTCACTGTATAAAATGACCTTGGGTGACCTCTAGGATAATCACAGCCTCATGAAACTTTACAGCCACAAACTAGAGACCTAGAGCATTCAGAGGATGGATGGATCAAACTAGAGACCTAGAGCATTCAGAGGATGGATGGATCAAACTAGAGACCTAGAGCATTCAGAGGATGGATTGCTAGATAGCTAGACTGACAATAAGGGGGTTTCTGAGCAGTTTACACAACACAAGTGCTCGCCATCCAATCGCCAAAAAAAATGCAATTCTTGCAGAGATCTCCAAAGTTTTTGATCCCAAATCACAGCATGTCTTTTTCTCTGGTGTTCCTCAAGGTCTTGGTGTCTTAATGTGGTATTTTGGAGGGATTATTGATCATTTTTATCAATTCTGGAGATAATATTTTTTAGCCCTTATACAATTACAATTAATTTGAATTAATTCATGTTTATTTCTGATTAATGACTAGAACAACTTGACACACAGTGCTGAGCTGCATCTCAAATTAATCTCCAGGTTCTCAGCTTTCAGATGATGTACACCACTTCTATGTGACATCTACTGCTGACCTACTATCTCCCCCCCCCCCCTCAGAGAAGAACATCTTAACTTATGCTCAACTTACTAGCTTTTTCTGGAGCTTTCAACAGCATCTCAGTGACGAGTGGATAAATTTTGCTTCGTTGTAACGGCATGATCTTAGTTTGTAACTTACTTATAACCATATTAGAAACATCCATGTATAAAACTAAAGATCTAAAATGAGGTTACTTACACGGCAAAAGACCTGTTATGGAACGTATTACCTTCACTTATAAATTATAAGATGATGGCTAGATAGATGATAATTTAAATGTAATAAAAGCTCTTAATGTAATAATCAGGACAGAGTAACTCAGGCTTTTAAAGCCCAACTGCATATGTGTGACTTTTGGCTTCAGAAATTTGTGGTGGGGATTTTTACACTTTTTGTATTTATTTAATATAGCAAACCGTTAATTAATTATTCAAGAAGATAAATTGCAGGTTTATGAAATGACAATAATCATTTGTTGCAGCCCTACTTCCCGTTGTAGATATCATCCTCTTTACAGTGTGCACATGTCAATGTTATTAAACAATATCAAAATACAATTGGCTAATGATAATGCTCAATGTTGGAGGCCCACACCTCCAATACAACACAGTTATTGAACCATGAAAAGCCCTCAGTATTTGCACTCAGTATTTATAGAAGCCTGGCTGCAGCCTTACTGCCAATCTTTAATTAAAGGTCCTAAATTCAAAATTCTGAGCATATCTATGATTGAGGGATTGCCTCCACGTGGTTCTCAACATGGCGACGACTAGCAATACACAGGCTAACAGCACGGCTGTGGCAGGGTTTTTTTTGGGGGGGAGGGGGATTCTTTCACAACAATGCAGACAACGGTCTGCTATACGTAGCAACGTTCTGCTACACAGAGCAACGGTCTGCTACACGTAGCAACGGTCTGTTATACATAGCAACGGTCTGCTATACATAGCAACGGTCTGTTAAACTTAGCAACGGTCTGCTATACATAGCAACGGTCTGTTAAACATAGCAACGGTCTGCTATACATAGCAACGGTCTGCTATACATAGCAACGGTCTGTTAAACATAGCAACGGTCTGCTATACATAGCAACGGTCTGCTATACATAGCAACGGTCTGCTATACATAGCAACGGTATGTTATAAAGAAATTACAGACCGCAGAATGCCGTGATTGACCAATCAGAATTGAGTATTCAGCACAGCCGTGTAATAAAAGATAATAAAAGTGATGAATTACAGCCAATATATCCATTATATCCATTATATCCATCCATTCCCATACAGCTAGCAGGAAGCTGGCAGAACCCGTATATATGTCACATGAGCGTGCATTAGTTCATGTTACAACTTTTAGGACATGATGATTTAAATGAGGGATATTTCAGTGTTCCTACTGGGATCCTCTGATCTGCAGACGTCTCTTTATACATCTACAGCCAGGGACTCCGCACCGCCACCTGTCTGCAGCGGAGCCTCGTCTCCCTGGTTACAGTGGAACGAACATCCGGCTTTAACTTCTTATCAAACGTTTCATTAGCGCAGACCACATCCACTGTTTCCGTTCTTACCTTTCACAATAAAAACCCCCCTGACATACAATATTTGCATGCAGGTTTCCGTGTCGTTTATTCGTCCAGGTTTATAAATTAAATAAGATTAAATGTCATTAAACAGAGCCAACAGTAACTGCAGTCATCATGATCCAGCTACATGCTTTTACTCTGAAAATACCCAGCAGCCCTGTGCCTCGTTTTCATTTGACTAGTTTTTACTTTTTATTTTTAAAGATACTGATTTTAAAACATATTTAACCATGATTGAAAACTTAGACATGTGTTTAGACATTTCAAATTTATTCCAATTGTTTAGCAGACCCCCAAATGTTTTTTTGTTTGTTTATTTGGTTTTTATTTGGTTTTGTTTTTATTCCTCTTTTTCCTTTCTTTACAGTTTGTTTGTTGTACAATTTACAATTTATTGTTATACTGTAAGATATTTTTGCAGAACTGTAATGAAACATCTGAACATGTGATTATATTATATTGAACTTTTGAAATAAAAAATTTAAAAAAAAAAAAAAAAAATGTGACTAGTCCTCCCCCACAATGCAACGCGCATCTGTCATGGCTGCTCACTGATGCCACTTTGCACCACATGGGCTGGAAACAAACATCAGATCTGTGACTGAGAAACACCGACCGGCTCTTTAAGGACAGAGATTCATCTGCAGGATCGATCTCAGCCCGTCCAGACTGAAGGCAACAGCTTCCACTAGTCTTTAGCCGGAACCAGGACCAGGACCAGCACCAGCACCGGGGCGGTGGAGATGCAGATGGAGGTAGAGATCCCGGTCCTCCGGGGCTTTTTAACACCCGGTGAGGCAGCGGGTTGGAAGCAGAGAGTCTTCAGTTCAGCAGGTGAGACACCGGACTGTCTGTTGTTATTTCACCTCACACCAGACCTCATTCACTTTTTCTGCAATTTTAACTCCTGAGCAACAGTAAGGTTATAAATACCTCATGAAAGGTTAATATTAGATGAAGATTTTATGTGTTGTGAGAGGCTTTTCTATTCGGCATGTATATATCTTATTATGGGTTCATGTAAATGGAAATAAAATGAGATTTTTAGCCGACATTAGCTCTTGTTCGCACAAATCTCCTCTCAGAATAATAGCGAGCTGGGATGTAGAGTTAAAATCAGACTGCAGTCCTGTGTCGCGCTCACATGTGTTCAGCAGAGCCGGTGTGCAAGATTAAAGCGGCAGTAGGCAACACTTTTTTGGCATAATTTGGGCAAAAATCCCATAATAACCTTTCAGCATATTGTAATTCAAGTGTTCTGAGCGAAAACTAGACTTCTGCTCCTCCTCATGTCTCTGTTTTCAGGCTTTAGAGAAAATCTAGCCTGTGACGGCAGATTTTGACCAATCACAGGTCATTTCAGAGAGAGAGAGCGTTCCTATTGGCTGTGCTCCGGTCATGTGACCAGAACTTGGCTTCCTTCAACAGATTTTACAATGGCGGCTGCCTCACAAACTTTCTCATTTTACAGCTAAACAGTAACTACAAGATGATTCTGAAAACATTTGAGGTGAGAAATAGTCATTACAGTAACAGAATATTGATTCATATTTGATCAGCGCTGCCTAGTTTGACCGTTTGGTCGGAGTTCGCGAGTGATTGACAGCCGGCTCTCATAGACTGCAGCTGGACAGCGGACCTTGTTTTCCTCCGGTAAGTGAAATCCTTCAGATGCCGTTAGGAGCACCGGAGGACACAGTAGGACACAGAGGAACATGATTTTTTTCAGATTACCTGTTTCATATACTACTGTCACGATATAGCGGCCGTTTAATAAAAATAACTTTTTTTTAATGATATTTGCTCCAATCTCACCTACTTCAGCTTTAACTGGTGATATATATATATATATATATATATATATAGTTATATAGTTATATAGTTATATAGTCGGTCTGAGTCCTGTTCATACTTTCATACAGCCTGTAGGTGAAATACAGTCTGTTGTTTAAACCAGCTCCACCGCTGCAGCGTGGAGAGGTGGTTACCGTGGCAACCTGTGAACCGCTCAGATTAACCTGTGATGCAGCATCTGTAGTCTGTCTGCCATCGATCATGTTTTATATTTAATGCTACAGACATTTATAATCTGTCAATACTTTCAGAGATATGTTGATATATTGAAAGTCAACGGGAGGAAAGTTGGGACAAAGAGTTTCTTTTCTTCCCTGATTTTATAAACCCAGCGTCCGTCCGTCCGTCCGTCCGTCCGTCCGCAGCACGGAGCGATAGCGGAGCAGATTCTGGCGTCAGAGACGGTGTTTTGTAATAAGTTTAAATGTTCATGAAGCTGCGCCGTACAGCTGGAAATAGTTTGAATTCCCGAACCAGCAAAAGAGAGAGATTGCATATTAGTTTTAGCATTCGAGGCATGCCGAGTTGTGTGGACGTTGGCTGGATTGTTGTTCCCTCGGATTTAAAGAGATTTCTAAAAAGGAAAGACGATCATGAAGGAGGTGAAGCTGCTTCTTTTGTCAGTACGCTCCTTATTATCATGGAGACATTTAGGCTGTGTGTCAGGTTAGCTCAGATCCTCAGCTACTTCCCTCCTCTCTCTCTCTGTTCTCTCCACCGGGGGGGGGAACACGAAGCAATCAATGCTAATGAGCCCAGCCAGTGTCCCTCCTCAAATAAGAAGCTAATGAAACGCTGGGAGGTGTTGAAACCAGCAAACCACAGTTATTTGTTGGGGAAGCAGCCGCCCGCCGTCCTTTGTTATAAATCAACATTATTCTCCATTACAACATGTTTTTATGCCTACAGAGCTCTATTTTCTAATATACTATAATTTGATATGAAATCTCGGGAGATGGTTAAAAACATGACTAAAGGTGGTGTATATCGGATGTTTTCTTTGGACTTAAAGGAGCAGTGTGAAGCATTTAGGGGGATCTGTTGACAGAAATGGAATGAAATATTAATAAGTATGTTTTCTTTAATGTGAAGTCACTTGAAAATAAGAATCAATTTGGTGTTTTTTGCCTGAGAATGAGCCGCATCTACATACGGAGCGGGTCCTCTTCATGGAGCCATGTTTCTACAGCAGCACTAAACGGATAAACCAAACACCGGCTCTAGAGAGGAACATTCACCTTTTCATGTCAGCCACCAGAAGCCAGAAGCTTCAGTCGGTTGCAATCTGCAACCTCACCGCTAGATGCTGTCAAATCCTCCACACCGGACCTTTAATTCAGTTGTATTTTTGAATTAACGCTGCACAGCTGCAGAGTGATTGTGTGATTATAGTTCTTGTATCAGGTTATCAGAGCTCCAGACTAACTCAGGGGTTTTTCCTGGCTCAAAATGCGGTGTAGGTGGTACCAACCATCTTGGGTGGACCTCGGACCCTCTGGGGGGGGGGGGGAACAAACGTTTATGATACTGCCACGTTTTGTTCAGCAAGATGATCTCCACTAATGAACACCACTTTATGATTTATGAAGTGTGAATGCAATCTCCAGAAGTAAAACGCTAACGTTAGGCTCTAAACGAACTCCACCACGGACACATGAGTGTGAGTATAAACACAACGAGGCTGTAAAGGAGGACGAGTCGGTGTGAAGACGTTTAGACGGACCTTATTTCTAACTAAAAACCCGTTGACTTCCAGACGAGGGAACAGGAAGTGCTAAAATGCTGACGCATTTCTGGGTTTTAGGACTCGTTCCTGCAGCGCTCTTCAGATGAAATTGATGCATGAGGTAGTGAAGTTGACAGCAGTAACGAGTGGAAGTGTGTGTGTGTGTGTGTGTGTGTGTGTGTGTGTGTGTGTGTGTGTGTGTGCGCGCATCGTGATTGATGGTTATTGGTGAACTTTGACTGTCAAAACGAATAACAAGGTTCTGTGGCCAATAGCGTTGCTTTTAGGTAGATAGATAGTTAGATAAACGTTTTCTGTCACAAAGTAAAATAAATCCTCCTTTGGTACAGAGTCTTTTAGAACTGGACCTTTGAAACGAGCCGTCAGGATTTCTATAATTTTTTGATGTCACAAATACACAATATTTAGACTATTCACAGTTTTAATTGTAAACATTCTAAACTTGTCCCAGTTTATTTACTGTTGCAATTAATAAATAATAAATATGCAATTTAATACGTTAAAACAGTACGCTAGATTTTTTTTTAGTATATCTTAAACCTTGGTATGAATCCAATAGTACGTAAATTGCATACTATTACCGGTGAAATATTACAGTATGTAACGCTGGACCCTACGGCGGCATAAATATCCCACAATGCAATGCGGTAGAGACGACTATGTTCATAACGGACGTTGACTGGCGGCTCTGTAACATCAATAAGATTTCACTTTGCTTAACATAGTATATATTTTAAATTAAATTCAGACTTATGATAATCACAAACCGTCATTTTGGTCGCCATGGATACGCACATCCAACCTTGCAAGGAGGCTCTCAGGAAGTGACGACCTAGATTACTGCTCGGTACACACATCGAGTATGTAGTATTTACAGCAGTATGCGACTTTGGACGCAGCCGTGGACCCAAGCTGTTGCCTAGCAACGCAGTTCCGTTCAGTCCGAGTCAGTTTAAATTAGTTTCAATCAATTTGTATTTGACACACAGTGTATAAATGATCCTGCAGCATTCACATCCTCAGACTTCTCTGTGCAGTTATATGTTTTCACTGTGTTTAATGACATCGTGTCCATGTGGTCACATGAGCTGAACTAAATGTTTAAGCGTGTGCTTCATGTGAACTCACTCTGAGCTGCGTTCTTCCAGAGGCCGGCTGTCTGCTGGAGTCCCTGATGGAGGGAGACTTTGAGGCGGTTCTGCTGAGTCCTCTGGTGTTGGATCTGCTCTCTGGAGACGGCAGCTGCAGCGAGGCGGAGGACATCGAGGCCTACCTGGAGAAACGGGTCCTGCTGTACCTTACCGGTGGCACCAACGATGACCAGACCAACAGGTAGTACAGCAGGGGGGGGGGATTCCTCTTATTGATGCTTTCCCACAGCTACGCTGCACAATGACTCATACGCACGCTGGATCATGTTTCAGTTTGTTTTGGACCGGAGACACGGTGGAGAGAAAAAAAAAAGCGCTCAACAGCATGGTGCTACTAAACCTGAGGGGGTGCACCCTATTTTTCCCTGATAAAGCGACACTGTGAACAACAAATCTGTGTTTAAATCAGCAGGAGGAGAGTTAGTAACGTTAGCTGTTAGCAGCCGTTAGCAGCTCAGTCCTGATTGGATAAATAACGGAGATACTAACGTTAACGGAGGTGCCATTCAGTTATTATTATGAGGCGTTCACGGTCCTCTTAGGAAAAATTACCATAAGTTTTTAGTGAGAAACTTGAATAAATCCAGTTGTTTGAAGGATCACATCAATATAAAATAGATATTAAAGAGAGAATTAGGACCTGTTTAACTTCATTAAAACTTACCAAGATTGTTTTTAATCAAAGCAAATATTTTCATAATCATTTGAATTGTGTGTTTTTATGCAAATAACCACTATAGATGACAATAACAAAGTATAGTACTGTGTACACTACCCTCCCTCCCCCCCAAAAACAGGGCTCCCCCAAAAGCCATGGTGTAATTCGAACACTGTAATTTACTGTGTATATAATGTTTTTTATGTAAGATATATGGAACACTGAATAACATCAGATCTAAAATTGTATTCCTTCATTTAGTGCAGAGATTTCAAAAGTGGCAGATAAACTTTCTGAGTGGCAGGAAGTGAAGTTATTTTCAGACCCTGGTTACGAGCATCCTTGTGGTTACTGACCTGTTGGACTAAATAGAATTTTGCGTTGGCGTTGCCCACGTCGTGCACACGTAGAGGACGAGTGTACCAGGTGAAGTATGTGTTCCCATTTAACATCAGTGAGCTTTGTGCCCAAGCCTTCTTAAAAAGAGACCTTATGGGGCGACTTTGATGGGAACGAGTTGCTTCAGGTTCTAGTGAACCGATGGAACATGATCCAGGAGGTCCAGCTTGAGGCTCATCACACACTTCACTGCTCAGTGGTTTATGATGTTATCAGGAAGGGTTCTACAACTGGAAAGTTAACTTAGCAGCAATTTGTAACTTTTGCCGCGATGATCATTTGGTAAACAGTAACACTGGACTGTACGGTTGCATGTATGTGATTGGCTGATGCAGTGCTTGGCTGGATGGCGCTTCATTGCATTGTGGGGAAAATTGAGCCCGGCTCAACTTGTTTGCAACTTTGGAGTTAAGTTGGCATCCTCAAGTCCTCAAATTAAGACGTCCTCAAGGCCTGTGCCCCCCCCCAGCTCTGTGGAGTGCTTCACCATGTCTTCAGCATGAGTCTTCAACATGAGTCTTCAACATGAGTCTTCAAAGGGTCCCCGTGCTGTGGAAGTCGTCCTGTCCTCGTTTCGGCGCCCCAGCAGCTCTAAGGACTACAGACCGGTGGCGTCGACCTCCCACATCACGAAGACCCTGGAGAGACTTGTCTTGGAGCATCTCTGGCCACTCTTAGACCTCCTCCAGTTCACCAACCAGCCTCAGACTGGGAGTTGAGAATGCCATCGTTTCCTGCTAAACCGCGTCTACGCCCACCTGGACAAGCCGGCGAGCTCTGAGAGGGTCATGTTGGACTGGACATGGTGTTGCATCGCTAATACTGTGATTAGTATCTTAGCGTGCAAGTTTAATCTATTCAGCTAGCTGGCGTTAGCCTGCTTCATTGATTCATAGGATGCTAGGTCGCTAGCTTTAGCATATGTGCTAGCCGGCTAGCTAGCTAGTAAGCTAGTTTCAGAGTGCTGCTGCACAATCCAGTCGATCAGGTTCTGTCCTGATCCACTGGAGGTGTTGGCAGGCGGGGTCGGAGAGAGGAGAGGGGAGAGGGGAGAGGGGAGAGAGGGGAGAGGGGAGAGGAGAGAGGAGAGAGGAGGAGAGAGGAGAGGAGAGAGGAGAGAGGGGAGAGAGGAGAGAGGAGAGAGGGGAGAGAGGAGAGAGGAGAGGAGAGAGGAGGAGAGAGGAGGAGAGAGGAGAGAGGAGAGAGGAGAGAGGAGAGGGGAGAGGGGAGAGGGGAGGGGAGAGAGGAGAGAGGAGAGAGGAGAGAGGGGAGAGGAGAGAGGAGAGGAGAGAGGAGAGAGGAGAGAGGAGAGGAGAGAGAGAGGAGAGGAGAGAGGGGAGAGGAGAGGAGAGAGGAGAGGAGAGAGGAGAGGAGAGAGGGAGAGGAGAGGAGAGAGGAGAGGGGAGAGGTGAGGGACGAGGAGAGGAGAGGGGAGAGGGAGAGAGGAGAGTAGAGAGGAGAGAGGAGAGGAGAGAGGAGAGAGGAGAGGAGAGAGGAGAGAGGAGGGGAGAGGAGAGAGGGAGAGAGGGAGAGGAGGAGGGGAGAGGAGAGGAGAGAGGAGAGGAGAGAGGGGAGAGGGAAGAGGGAAGAGGGGAGAGGGGAGAGAGGAGAGAGGAGAGAGGAGAGAGGAGAGGAGAGAGGGAAGAGGGAAGAGGGGAGAGGGGAGAGGAGAGGAGAGAGGAGAGGAGAGAGGGGAGAGGGGAGAGGGGAGAGGAGAGAGGGGAGAGGAGAGAGAGGAGAGAGTAGAGAGGAGAGAGGAGAGGGGAGAGGTGAGAAAAGAGGAGAGGGGAGAGGAGAGAGGGGAGAGGTGAGGGAAGAGGAGAGAGAGAGGAGAGGAGAGAGGAGAGGGGAGAGGAGAGAGGGGAGAGGGAAGAGGGGAGAGGAGAGGGAGAGGAGAAAGGGGAGAGGAGAGGAGAGAGGAGAGGAGAGAGGGAAGAGGAGAGGGGAGAGGGGAGAGGCGAGAGGGAGGGGAGAGGAGAGAGGAGAGGAGAGAGGGAGAGGTGAGGGAAGAGGAGAGGAGAGGGGAGAGGAGAGAGGAGAGAGGAGAGAGGAGAGGAGAGAGGAGAGGAGAGAGGAGAGGGGAGAGGTGAGGGAAGAGGAGAGGAGAGGAGAGGAGAGAGGGGAGAGGAGAGGAGAGAGGAGAGAGAAGAGAGAGAGGAGAGAGGAGAGAGAGAGGAGAGAGGAGGGAGGAGAGAGGAGAGAGGAGAGGAGAGAGGAGAGAGGTGAGGGAAGAGGAGAGGAGAGGGGAGAGGAGAGAGAGGAGAGAGGAGAGGAGAGAGGAGAGAGGAGAGAGGAGAGGAGAGAGGAGAGGAGAGAGGAGAGGGGAGAGGTGAGGGAAGAGGAGAGGAGAGGAGAGGGGAGAGGAGAGGAGAGAGGAGAGAGAAGAGAGAGAGGAGAGAGGAGAGAGAGAGGAGAGAGGAGGGAGGAGAGAGGAGAGAGGAGAGAGGAGAGGAGAGAGGAGAGGAGAGAGGGGAAAGAGGAGAGAGGAGAGAGGAGAGAGGAGAGGAGAGAGGAGAGGAGAGAGGAGAGAGGAGGGAGGAGAGAGGAGAGAGGAGAGAGGAGAGGAGAGAGGAGAGGAGAGAGGGGAAAGAGGAGAGAGGAGAGAGGAGAGAGGAGAGAGGAGAGAGGAGAGGAGAGAGGAGAGGAGAGAGGGGAAAGAGGAGAGGAGAGAGGAGAGAGGAGAGAGGAGAGAGGAGAGAGGAGAGAGGAGGGAGGAGAGGGGAGAGTGGAGAGGGGAGAGGGGAGAGAGGAGAGAGAGGAGAGAGTAGAGAGGAGAGAGGAGAGAGGAGAGAGGAGGGAGGAGAGGGGAGAGGGGAGAGAGGAGAGAGGAGAGAGAGAGGGCCTGGTGCTGACTAGTGAGGGTAACAACGTTTAATCGACTAGTCGAATATTCGCCTACAACCCCTAATACAAATACAGATACCTGGACATGTCTCATCCTGCTCCTAGATTGATGTACAGTATATTTGAACAGCTTCAAAAGTTACCTGCTAATATCATGATGTTATCTTTTTAAAACCGCTACTACAAAACTATATTTATCTTTGGCTTTAAGGCTCTAGTTACTCCTGCCAGCTTTTTTACATCGTCTTTCTGTGGCCCTGCAGTCAAAGACATACAATACAGCACAGACACTTCGAGGCTTGGAGAGTAAAGGAGCATCACAAAAAAATATTAACTTTGACATGATTTTTGACTGTAAAAGGGCTAACTAATTGTGATTTCAGTAATATTAATGATGACAATAAATAGGTGAATAAGAGTGTCTCCACTTTGAGCGTAGTACAAATCTGTTCAGTTCAAGATCGCTTGTTTGTCCTTCTTTCACCGCCTCTATTCTTTTTGTTGTGAATTATTAATTTTTAATAAGGACAGCTTAAAATCTCCCTCCTCGCTCTCAAGGCAGAGCTGTCTGTGAGTAAATGTACAATGCAGCATATATTGCTCTTCCTCCGGTTGGATCCTTTTCCACTCTTCTATCACTTTCTGTCATTTTCTCTCTGTCTAATAGAAAGGCAGTGAAGCGTGTCGCTGCCTGTTTTTATAAAACCCTCTAATTGGCTGAAGAGAGAGGCAGCTCACTCTGCCTTTATAGAAACTGGTGTTATGTTGATACCATGAAAAGCATCTTTAGATATTCTCTCTTCTCTTCAGTCCAGTGTGTGTCTTCAGGGACGGCTCTAGCTCAGTTGGTTGTCCTTTAACCTTAAGGTTGTTGGTTCGATCCCTGTCTGCATCTCAAAGTGTCCTTGAGCTGAACCCCCACTGCTCCTAAGGATGTGTTAAATACATACCCTGTATGTATATGATGAATCTACTACAGTTTAAATCTTGTCTCTCCTGCTGCAGGGAGCTTGCAGTGATGGCTCTGGCTGTCTCTTGCCTCCACTTGTTTGTCCAGAGTAACTGGACCGGTCCTCCCGTCTCCATCCAGATCTCTGACCTGCTGCCTCCGGCCCTGCTCTCCTCTCAGGTAGGAAACCATCTCATCACTCTTTAACGTTAAACGAACTCTTGAGAAGTGTTGATAAGTTGTGTTGTATTGTGATCAGATTTACAGTCTTTTGCACATGTGAAAGGTGTTTAAAACAGGAAGTTCTCCTCTCTTAATGAAGTGCAAAGCATTTTAAGGGTTTTAGTGTCAACGAAACTGAGCTCAAATTTTTGTGATTGTCCAAATGCAAAACATTATCCAATTTTAAGTACCAGGATTGATTTTTTTTTTGATTTTTTTTTTTTAACTGGCACAAAATGTTGACGATTTAATCCGAAAAATGTCTGTTGCGCACAAAGCTGTTCAATCTCACATCTGTTAGTCTGTATTTATAATTTTATAAAAATCGTATCTATTTTCATGTTGTCCAATCGTGGTCACTCGGGGGGGGGCGGCGTGGCTCAGCGTCTGAAATAATCAAACCTTTAAGCTTTCGGCAAGCAATAACATTTTATTTAAAATATTTAAACAATAAAACAATCTAATTAATAGCGATGTCTCCTACTGTTCAAACAATGCCAGCCTTTTAAAAGTATGTGTGGTGCGACGTTATCACAGTATCATGTTCCGTTCAATATTATAATCTTATCTTTAATATCACAATCCAAATCATATCCATAACGTTAAAGGTATAATATGCAGGGATTTTCTAAAAAACAATATATAGGCTGATATAAAAGTAATCCTTCACAGTGGTCACTTCTGACCCATTAGCAGTGTGTGGTGGTGTCTGCAGCTCTCTGCCTGGATTTTCTCTTTACTTATTATTTTGCTGTGTTCGGGACGTTTCTGGGCTTCAGCAGCTTTTTACTTCTTTGATTTGCTGCTATTTTCTCACTAACGCCGCTCCCTCTCTTCATTCACTCTATAGCTTGCTCTCTCTCTCCCTCGCTCGCTCGTTGAGCCGAGGAGGAGGAGCCGACTTTGAATGCTGCGTGTTTACAAACAGCAACAGACAACAGTTCGTGATGTCCGTCCATCCATACCTACGTCCTGTGAATGTAATATCTCAGGAATGCCTGGAGGGAATTTTTTTCAAATTTGGCCCAAAACGCCCACTTGGACTCGAGGATGAACTGATTAGATATTGGTGGTCAAAGGTCAAGGTCACTGCGACCTCACAAAACAAGTCGCCATATGCTAATTATGACGATTTCACACAAATGTCTAACAGGATAAAACGATGAAGTGATGACATTTTAGACAGATATTGGATGTGAACGGCAACGTGACAGGTTGGTGGAGGCTTTGCTGGTGAGACCCGACCTAAAGGCAGAATAATAATAGATCCGCTCAGCTTCTATCCCACAGCTGAGCTTTATGCAAACAAAGACCTGGAACCTTTAAATCCGTCCCCGGTGACCCCCTGCTGAGCTGGTTGTGGGATAACACTACCTTGACTAACACGATGAGATTTTATCAATCAGATGTATTTACAGTCCTTGTTATGAAAAGAAATGCTTCAACATTTTCACCTAAATTGTTGTCGCTTCATTCTGGTGTAACAAGAAGAAAATAGTGACATCCTCTCAACCACCTAATACTTCCTGAGATACTTATTTCACTTGATTATAATTTATTCATCATTATAAATGATGATAGACCAGTTTCCTACGTTTATTATATATATTGATTTCTATTAGAAGCATTAGAGCAGAGTAGAACCAGAGAAAGCTTCAGACGGGCTCGATGCAGGAGAAGTCTCCAGTAATGAAGCCCCCCCCCCCCCCGCGGTCCTAATTACACCAGGTTGAGGAGATTGCTTCCTCACCGCTGACAGCTGAATAGTGCGGTTCACACTGTCATTACACCACGAAGAGACGGCCATTTCTTTTATCAAAGTACTTCCGTTGGCATCAATGATTTATCTGTGCTGTCACAGCAAGGAGCCCGTGTTATAAAGCAGGTCTTCCATACATGCATGATGGTGCAGGTGAAAGGGAGGACGAACGTCATGTGGAGTTAATTCATCCAGGAACAAGAGATAAACTCCAGAATCTAATTCATACGGATGTTTTTCCCAAAACGAAGTGAAAGCTCTATAGAAAAAGAAATCTATAGAAAAGTATGAGACGAGATAGACGTGATATATTCTCTGTAAATGATGAGGTAACGCTTTATATTAAGGTTACGTAATAAGTGTTAATAGGTTATAACGCCCTTTATAAGATGCTTATTAACAATGTGTTGATAAGACTATATAAGTGTTAATAATAGCATTATTTATTGTTAGATTATAAGACATTTATAAGCTCTTCAGTGTTTCCTCTAGAATGGAGTCGTGTTAGAGGCAGTGATACTCTCACATGATGTTGTATCATCAAATTAATGAATTTACTTAAATGTAATGACGTTTTCAATGAAAAAGAAAACAATCGGTGCACGTGGAATATCTGGAATACATACTATCTTTGTACTTTGAGGTACATCTTCACTGGTGCACACAGAGGGATGAGGAGAGGAGAGGTTTTATAAGCTGTTTAGAGTTAGTGTTAGGAGGTTAAACAGGTCATAATTCTCTCTCTGTTAACTATTTTATATTGATGTGAAAACATCTTCAAACAACTGGATTTATTCAAGTTTCTCACCAAAAACTACATTTTACAAGACTACAATTGAACTCATCATGATAATGTTATATTTTACCTTCGCCCAATAATAATTTCATAATAATTACCCAATAGAGCTTGAATGCATCACAATGTAACTCAGTGGAACCTCCGTATGTTAGCCGTTATTTCACACTATGATGGTTATACTGTGTAATTAATCTGCGGTTCTGCCTATAACGTTACTGTGCAACACTCATGTGAAATTGCGGGACTGTTTTCCCTTAACTTAAACTTTAAAAAAAAACTTACATTTTCTACACACTTGACAAACTTATAAACTCGTTACTACGGTGTAATAAAGGAGCACATATTAAGAGAACAGCCCTACAACTCCCTAAATCTAAAGGAGGCCTGGCATTACCAAATTTCCACAGTTACATTATGCATGAGGAAGTTCACATGATTATGTTGTGCCTGATCGGAGGAATTTCTCTTAACAGTCGATATTTTGCAGCCTTATCGGTATTAGAGGTCGACCGATATGTTTTTTTTCTGGCCGGTGCCGATTTTTTTACAGAGTCAGGACAGCCAATGGCCGATATATGATGCCGTTTTTTTTTTTTTTTGCCGATATGTTTTGCTGGTTTTCTTTTTTTCCTCCATCTGATAAAACATAACCGCTTAATAATAACAAATAATACACAAAATTTCTTAACTTGTGTCTGCACTGCAGTGCATATTTTATTTTGTGCATGATGGTTAATAGTTGTAATAGTACAGGGCTCAAAACCTTTTAAGCACCTTTCCAAAACTGTCCTAAAGCATGTTTTTTATTTATGTTTGTTGACAGACACTGTTACAAGCTATATGGCCATAATCTGATTGATCAAAAAATAATAATAACTTTGTTCACTCTAGGGATGTCAATAATTAACTGTTTAACCGACGTTAAGAACTTTAACTGATTAACGCTATCGGTTAAAACGGTTAAAATATATATTAATAATGAATTACAAAGCAGAGAAAAACTCAGAGGAGCGGCTCGTCTCTTTAAGCAGAAAAGCTGGTCCACCTTAAAAGTCCATCTTAACAGTCCACCTTAAGAGTCCACCTCAAGAGTCCACCTAAACAGTCCACCTCAACAGTCCACCTTAAGAGTCCACCTTAACAGTCCACCTTAACAGTCCACCTTAACAGTCCACCTTAACAGTCCACCTTAAGAGTCCACCTTAACAGTCCACCTCAAGAGTCCACCTTAACAGTCCACCTTAACAGTCCACCTTAACAGTCCACCTTAACAGTCCACCTTAAGAGTCCACCTTAACAGTCACCTTAAGATTCCACCTTAACAGTCCACCTCAAGATTCCACCTTAACAGTCTACCTCAAGAGTCCACCTTAACAGTCCACCTTAAGAGTCCACCTTAACAGTCCACCTTAACAGTCCACCTTAAGAGTCCACCTTAAGAGTCCACCTTAAGAGTCCACCTTAAGAGTCCACCTTAACAGTCCACCTTAACAGAAATTGCAGTAGAGGAATGCCAAACTAAGGTTGAGGTCATTTAAGAACATTATAGAGAGCAATGACAAAGCTGATTTTTCAACTGATTCAAACTGATTTTGAATTTACATAACTCTCAAATATGAGTATCAGTATTGGCCTCAAAAATACTCCCAGTATTGATCAGGCTATAGTAGGGCTACAGCTATCCATTATTTTAGTAACTGAGTATTCTACCAATTATTCCATCGATTAATCGAGTAATCGGATAAAAAAATACTTTTGCTTTATTAAGGAGCAATAGTAAATGCACAACAACCAATTATTTCCTTTTTAGAAAAATCTAAATTTTATTGCTTAAATTGCATCCAAAAATATATGTCAAAACTAAACCCATGTAATGTACATGTAAGTGCCTTATTACATTCTGTTAAATAAAACATTCTATTAGTTAAAAATAATATTCATATATTAAACAAAGCCTCAATACAAAGAATTTGCATCGATGATTTTTAGTAATCAAATTACTGGAGTTACTGGAGGCATTGTTTCAGCCCGAGGCTGAGCTCAAAGCTTGTTGTTTCCTCCGTAACTACAGCTCCTTCATAGAATCCTAATCTTCACTAACATGTGCGTATCTTTTGACTGGCAGCCCCAGCCCGTGGTCGAGTCCATCCACTCCAGCCTGCTCCTGGATGGGGAGTCTGTGTACAGCCTGGTGTCAAACCCCTTCCTCCTGCTGCTGGCCAGAGTCATCCTCACCAAGTGCTCCTCCAAGATGGAAAACCTCCAGGTAAAGACCGTCGTTCTGTCTCAACCACCTTGTCCTGAGGAATGACTTGTTTAGGATATTTTGTTTAAAGGAAACTTAGATTCTAAAAGAACATTTAGTAGTATCTAGTAAGTGTGTGTGTGTGCTGGAGGATATTGAATCAGTGAGACAGACACTTAAACCTCCATGTAACCATGCTGCAGAGGACGGGGTCTTACATGGTCCACTTCTACTCTCTCAGCGCTGAGCGAGAACAGGAGGGTAAAGGGGTAAAGGGGGGGGGGGGGTTCTGGTGGAAGAGGAAATATTATATAGCACTAACATGGCTGCAAGACATTAGTTTTCTTTTTTCCTCCCTGCTGCATTGAGTTCTGGTCAGACCCCAAAAAAACCAGAGAGTTGGCTGTTTTTAAAGCGCGGTCAGCACTCGGCTCCAACACCCAGCACTCTGGATGCTGCTGTTTTATTTGTGCTGAAGGAGCCTCGAGCAGCATTTTATGTTTATTTATTAACCTAAAACTCTTTCTGAGCTAAAAGTATGTTGTAAAAAATAACAAATGTCCATTGTAAGATATATATTTAATATAAATGCCTTAGACCAGTTTTGCATCACGTACCACCTCAGAAAATATTTGTCTCTCCAAGTACCACCATTATGACCGATGTTAAGATACAGTAGTGTAGGTTTACCCTATTCAGCAATGCACAGTTCACGCAGGAGGCAAATTTATTCCTAATAATAATAATAATATTACTTATTGTTGACTTGTCACAAAGTGTACAAAGAGCTGGCACTTAAACTCTTCCATAAAACCATAATAATAGTTCCTGTTTGGAGCCACGTGTTTTTGAACCCTTCATTATTTTAACTCCCTCCTCTCACTATCTTGTCATCACAGTTTAGCTTGTAACTAATCGTGGATGTTTTGCACGCTCTACTACCCGACTACGTGGGGCGTTGTAGCGGGTGCATACGTTTTTTCGTTTCAAAATAAAAATATTACAGCAAAGCCAAAACTTATTTTAAATCCCATTTCAATGATCTCGTGGTTAAGGTATTTTCATTTGTGTTAGTATTTTGATAGTAGTATATGTTTTTAAATTACTTTTATTTCATTTTTTAAAAATATTTCAGAGATTCCTCCGCGTACCACCGGTGGTACACGTACCATAGTTTGAGAACCAATGTCTTAGACCATTTTACAGCTGGCATTAAAATGCATAGTTTTCAGGTATTGGAAACCAAATATACATAAAAATACATAAAACCGATATAGATATAGAGGCATCAGACTGACTGACTACTCTTCCCATTACCTTCTTCATGAATTCTCATTTTCATTCAGTTTATGGACTGAAAGGTTTTGTCATTTATTCTCACATGTTCTAACTAGTTTGTCTTTCTCTTTTTCTTGTGTGTGTTTAGCTGCTGTCCTGGTGGACTCTGCGCTACATCAGCCTGCACCAGCAGATCCTGGAGGCCTGTTCTCCACAGCTCCTCGACCTGACCCACAGCAGCATCGACCAAGGTCTGTGAAACACTATAATGTGGACATCCCTATAGTACGGGTGTAACGGTACACAGACGTCACGGTTCAGTTCATACGGGTTTATGGAGTCACGGTTCGATACAGCAAAAAAACAACTGCAATAAGTGTACCTATATACCAATATATACTATACTAGTAGTACAACCTCATACTATACTAGTAGTACGTACTGATTTGGCCAAAATGTAGTATATAGAATCCAAAGCAAAATCTACAGTATGCCAAAAATACCCGGACGTTGTACTGATTTGGAAAAATATCTCCAGTAAGCGTCGGACCAGTCTACCTCGCCTACGCCAACAGTACAATCTATGGTCACAACAATAGAGGCCAAAAACGGCACATTTTTCGTAGCTGTTTCATCATTAAATTCACTTGGTACATTTTTTTTTTAAAGATTTGCCATTTCCGCATGTCGCCCCCCAGATTTGGGGTCGACATGCGGAAATGGCCGCAGGTCGGATTCGAACCCAGGCCGCCGCCAACTGAGCTATCGGGGCCTCCGTTTGGAGAATTTTTGAGGCGAGAAATCAACTGTGTAGATTTTGAATATTGGAAGTTTTGTGAAAATTGATGGTGAATTGAAAATTTGCTGTTTTCGGAGTTTAGAAGCTCCATAAACTGCCGTCACAGCTAGCCAAGGCCTGCGGGGGGGGGGTCGCTACCTGGCCAGCCGGGCAGTAACTCTCACAGACTGCTATGAGCTGCAGCTCTCTAGAGCCCGGTCTGTAGACGAGAGGCTTTTATTTCTCTCTTGACAGATGGTTTGTTTAAATATCACAACTCAAATGTCCGTTATATTAACAGGAACCTGTGTTTATCTGTATGGTTTGTTCTTTGGTTTTTCCGTTTCAAAACCGAACTGGAAAAACAAACAAAAAAAGTGTAGTTTTTTATTTTTCAGTTTTAAAACTAAAACGACAAAACGGAAAAAAAGAACGACATTTTTTCTTGTTTTTCCGTTTTAAAACCGAAACAAAAGAAGAGAAAAACAAAGGAACAGTTGTTTGTTTTCTCCATGACAGGAAATGTAGGGAAGCAGAGGATTTTGCTGTTATTGAGCTCGGTGGATGATATATTGATAAGTATGCGTACAGTAAGGAGGATTTTAAAATGCATGAGTCTGTCCCTCTGGAGGTATAGTGTCATTTCTTGTTATCAGCTGAAGTGGCACGGATCAGGCTCCAGCGTTTACCATCAATTACGCCCTCCACAAGTTCATAATGACCCAGAAATATTTTTACACTTCTCAAGAGGCGGGGCAGGTCAGGGACGGCCACTAGATCCCCTAGTGGGACCTCTCCCACGGCGGGCACATTTCCTCTGTGACGTGCACCAAGACCAGCTCTATAGGTCGGCTTGGAAAGGTGAAGGTTGTTTGCGGATATTGTCTGTTCATTATGAAACTGCGGCGGGCGTAATTATTGGGAAACAACGGTGCCTGATCTGTGCGTTCCCCCCCACCCGATCGATGATGCTACCTCCAGAGTCGGACTCATTCTTCCTTCTGTGCAGCCCCGTGAACTTTAAAATCCTTTCTACTCTACGCATGCTCATCACAATATCATCTGCTTCCCTACATTTCCTGTCATGGAGAAAACAAACTGCTGCTCCTTTTTTTTTTCTGTTTTTCTGTTTTGGTTTTAAAACAGAAATTTCAAAGTACTAATCTAAATTGGCAAATGCCACGAACTCTCTTCAATCACTCGTACGTGCAACTTAAGAACAAACCTGTTTGTACGAGCGGTTCTTACATGAGGCCCAATATTCCAGTTAAGATGGGTTTCAGGAACCTGCGTAGGTTCAACACCGGGGTTTCACAATGTCCACGCTAGTCCTGTATGGAAACAAAGCACAGGACCCCCCAACATAGACGCTGTTTAGGTACCAAGATATTCTTAGTACTTACAAAAAAGAAAGGTAGATGATAGAACTATTTTTCAAAGAAAATAACAACAACAATGAAGCAATTCTGAATTTTCGCCCATTATACCAGTCAGAATATACAAGTATGTTTAGGAACATGCTTTGTTACATGTTTGTTTCACAGCACCATCTGAGAAGCCATCTTTAGAAACCGTTTCTAAAAGGGCGGGCACTTTCAGAAAATACTTGGCAGGTGATTGGATGAACCATCTGTCAATCAAACTGGCGAAAGCGAAACTAACTGAAGGCCAAAAAGCATCGCGTTCAGAGCCGTACTTTGCTCTTCTTTCAAGGAAGAAATCCTCTCCAGTTCTGATATAACTGATAACTGGTTTGTTTTTGGGTACTGATGACTTCTCTGTTCTCTTCCACAGTGCTGAAATGCCAGTCTGTGTTGTCGAAGCAGAGAAACCTGGCGATCCAATTCCACCTGGAGTGTGTCTACATTAGTCTGACCTACTATGATTACCAGCCAGCCAAGGAGCACATCAAGAAGGCCCAGGAGCTCTCGGGGCTCAATATCAACATGACTGGTACGTAGAGTACAGCATCATCTGGTGCTGGAGGATAATAGAAGGACTTATTGAAAAAAACAACATTGAATCAGCCAAATGAGTAATCTGATTCTGCAGCCGCAGGTCGTGTGATGTGTTGTGATAGAGTCCAGTAGAGGGTGGAGTCTGTGTGAGTTAGAACGAAGGTCACGACATATTGTAACCCTAGTTTTATAAGCACAGGCGGAGCCCTCGAACAAGGGGCCCTGTTGCTCCTGCGCCGCTCGCTGAAGAGGGTGTAGGATGACAGAAAGCGATTTGTGCTGCCTTGTATACCGTGCGGTCCACATGTATTCAGGTAGGCACGTCCTGATTGGCTGGCTACGTAAATCATCAGTGGTTGAATGCCTCATGATTGGAGGAGAGTATTACCCATAGAGTCCAGTAGAGGGCTCCGCCTCTGCTTCTAGAACTAGGGTTGCAATATCGTAACATTCGTTGGTGATTGACGTTTAGGCTACTTATTCCACATATCTGTTAGTCGTGTCTAAACAGAGAGCGAGCGCAACAAAGAGACAGACAGAGCAGACAGACAGAGCAGACAGACAGAGCAGACAGACAGACAGAGCAGACAGACAGAGCAGACAGGCAGAGCAGACAGACAGACAGAGCAGACAGACAGAGCAGAATAGCTTGTAGAGCAGAGAAATGCGTTTCCGCGTCCATCGTGAACCTGGCGTTCGACCATATTGATCGAGCCTTAGCGGTAACTGGATTGAATGTAACAGCTGATTGTATCTGGGCCAATCAAGGTGCTCTTGGCAAACGGACCCATTTCCAGCAGAAGTTCCTGGCTCAGCTCATTCTTGAGGTCAAGAGAAAGCAGGACCAGCCTGGCCAGATGGATGATGAAGCCAAACTCACCCCCACACCTCAGGCCAGCCTGCCCAAGGTATGGACTTCTGTTTGTCTTCTTTCCATCTTAATTTACTATACCAGCCTTTTGTTGTTCAGATGACTGTTGAGCTCTGCTTGAATGATCGAAGATGGGGCCGCAAATGGCAGCCTCTGTGTTCACCCTCTAGTATTTTATTGGTCATTGATACTTTATATATATATATATATTATATATGTGTATATATGTGGCATGTGTGTACACATCTGACTCGGTGTGTGTTTCCGTGTGCTTACAGGACTACAATCTTGGTGATGAAACCGTGCTTGATAAGATCAATTTAGCGGAGCCAGATGAGCACGAGCTGCCTGACCTCAGCGTTGAGGAGCAGGCCGTCATCCTGGGCGTTTGGTAAGTCCTCCACCTCAGACCTCAGTACTATTTCTGTTAAATCAGTTGATCTCAGGTCGGGCTCACGCCTAAAGGTCCGGTTCCTGAATCGAACCAATACGAAGATGATACAATATCCGGTTTGCGTTCACAAAGACATAAAATGACTCATTAAATGGTACGCTTCCTGTGATTGGTTCGAAATGAAACGCTCCAGAGTTCACTGGACAGCGGACCGAGGCATGTTTAGTAAGAGTGAGACTTTTGTCCAAAACCTTAGTATGAAACCAATAGTACACAAATTGCATACTATTTCCGTACGGGTATAAGTAGTGCACTGTATGCAATTAGTCTTGTTTGAGCACATGTCTTCAGTCAGAAGACAGTGAGATTCTCTCTGCATGTGTATGCAAGATCCTGTTAGCTAGCTAGCTAACTAGCTACCCAAATATCCTGACTACAATAATATCACAACAATAAAACTCAGTGAAGAGCATTAAATCAAATCAATACATGTATAATGACAGAAGTCAAAGTTAAACAGTCAGTCTGTGCTAATGCTGTTGTAAGGTAGGCCCAGTTGCATTACCAAGTCCATGGAAAAAAAGGGTTTCCTTTGGTAGCTGACGATTCCATCGGTTCTGGAGGAGCCCGGCTGGGAAAAAGTTTAGGTTCCAGTCAAATGATGCCGTCCTTGCTGTGTTCCAGTCGTGCAGTTTGGAGGAAAAGTGTTTGCTCCAGTCCTTTGTTCTCCTTGAGTTAGCAGCTCTGCGCTAACTTGCTTGTTCCTTTTGCTTTTAAAGTTAGCTGGGAGGCTTTTTTCAGCTGCTGGCGCTGAACTTGTTTTACTCTGGGTCAGCAGTGTATACTGCTCAACCACCATTTTAAGTGGCGAGTCCCAACAGTGATGACTTCCTCAGATCAACAATCAAGTGCACGGGTCCATGATCTTGTTCCTGAAGAAGCCAACCAATCACAGAACTTCATGATGTAGCATGCTAACAAGCTAAACTAAGATGGTGAACATGGTAAACATTATACCTGCTAAACATCAGCATTCAGTGTTGTCATGTTAGCATGCTGAGGTTAGCATTTAGCTTAAAGCACAGAGCTGCTAACGTACTGTAGACTCAGTCTTGTTTCATAAAGTATATCCTGTTGACCGAGACATACTGTCGTCTTGCAGCACTGACTTCCAGAAGAATAACCCCGTCCACAAACTGACCGAAGAGGAACTTCTGGCCTTCACATCTGTAAGTAATCGTTTATTGTTTTTGTGACCTTGTAGTTATAGATGCTCGGTTTGTGTCGTATTGCCCAAAAAACGAAATCAGAAATACATGATAAAATTGATTTTCATGCATTTGGGGTTCAACGTTTGAACCTATTTAAGTCAGCAGTCGTACATTCAATTGTACTGATGCGTCTTTTGGTAACCTTTGTTTCTTTGAACATCACTCACTGACTTTGAACAATATATTAATCTTAACTAGAACTAAACGATTAATCAAATTAAAACCACCATTGCCATGTAATAGAAAGCAATATTCAAATCACAAAAGCTGTGATTAAAATAAAACATTTAAAAAATGTTAAATACGACACAATCTAACCAACCAAAGGGTCTGAAGCCCCACGGTGCCCTACACTCCATCTGACCAGGGTTAACAACATGTTTACAATGAGTCCGTTACTGTAAACTGAGTGGAATTATCATTAAGATTTATATTTATTTTTCATATATTAATATTCACACCAGGCCTGTTGTTCTGCAATGCTATGTCGTTCTTTTTGCAGATTTTATTTAAGTCATGATGGTTATATTACATGTTTACAAGGTTTGAAGTTACAAGTTTTAATATTCTACTGAGTGAAGGTTTTTACAGTTCAATAGCTAAATAGATTCCTGCGTTAATTCATCTCATTTCATAACACGTAGGTCTGGCCTTTATGTTCCAGGTCACTCTATAGACACCACGAATCATAACCGAGACTATTCGCTCACACCACTCCCCTTGCTCCCTGTCCTATCCAATCCCCCAAATATAATAAATAGTCGCACTTACTCAAAAAGATGCTCCAAAAGGTCAAAGATTCCCCCCATATACCACTCCACGCAGACATCTTCAATCCACCTCCTGCTGGTCTCCCCTCTAGACGACCAATTGGGGGGGAAAAAAAACCCAGCAGACTTTACCACCCAATCTGCTTGGGAAGGTCTAAAGTGCATGGTGCAATTGCATTTAGGGCGTGTCCAACTACACTTTTGCTAGTTAAACGGCCCATAATCTGGGTGCAAAGTAAGGCGCAAGGGGCAATGGACGTTGTAGCTGAGCCGGAAGGCAAAGCTCTGGATCTATCAGTCAGTCTTCGTTCCTACTCTCACCTATGGTCATGAGTGTTGGGTCGTGACCCAAAGAACTAGATCGCGGGTACAAGCGGCCGAAATGTGTTTCCTCAGGAGGGTGGCTGGCGTCTCCCTTAGAGATAGGATGAGAAGCTCAGTCATCCGTGAGGGACTCGGAGTAGAGCCGCTGCTCCTTTGCGTTGAAAGGAGCCAGCTGAGGTGGTTCGGGCATCTAGTAAGGATGCCCCCCCCCCTGGGCGCCTCCGTAGGGAGGTGTTCCAGGCACGACCAGCCAGGAGGAGGCCACGGGGAAGACCCAGGACTAGGTGGAGAGATTATATCTCCACACTGGCCTGGGAACGCCTCGGGATCCCCCAGTCAGAGCTGGTTAATGTGGCCCGGGAAAGGGAAGTTTGGGGAGCTGGAGCTGTTGCCCCCGCGACCCGACCCCGGATAAGCGGTTGAAGATGAGAGGAGATGATGATGTTTTGCAACGTGAATCAAACCAATCGGCGTGTCATCTCCCACTCCCTTTAAAAGTCAGATGCGACCGGCGCATTGATATTTAAATGACAGATTCGGTAAAATGGAGAGGTGAGCGGTTTTCTGCCGAGGAAACGGATCTGCTTGTGCGCGAAGTGAAAGCACGTGAGCAGACGATCTCTACGGGACCCTCCTGCCTCGGCCATCTCCCGATCCTCTGTCCCATCAACATCTCCATTTGACTGGTTACGAGCAAATGCACCGATAACCTGTTAAAGTGAGGAGGAGGAGCTGCTGCTGCGTCCCTGTGTGTGTAACAAGCAGAGTGGACGCGCGTTATGAACCTGCCTGTGTAGACGCATCTTAATATCTGAATAATGCGCCCTTTAAATAGCAGGAAAATACTGCACCAGACAGGTTTTAGTTGGTCAATGGCGCAGTCACTTTCTGCTGCCTCAAGATAGAAATGTGCCAACAATTCGCCGGACCGCACCTCATTTTAAGACAGACAGATGGGGGCACAAGTACTTTTGCTTTTTACACAATGTGAGCGTGAAAATGACAACTGCGTCGGTCTGAAACTAGCAATGACAGTTGCGCTGCAGATTGCAGTTTGCCTTCTCTAAAGATTAAAAGGAGGATTAGTCACCCTCCATACAGCAGACCAGGAGGCGACTGCTTGGCTCAAAGACTTAAGCATGAATCATCTGCAGCTCCTTTACACTTCAGTGCTGCGTTCATCCCGCGTTACAGAGAGGAGCAGTTAGTGTTAGCTGTCTTTGTTTCATGGGTTCAGATGTGTAGATGGCAAAACTCACAGCCAAGGGGTGGTTGTGGTAGTTGTCAGGTCACACACACATACTTTGAATTTCCTCTATTGTGAAATTACAATTTTTAACCAAATGAATACAAAAGTCATGTATCGATTTCTTAGAATTTTTTTTTTCTTTAATTTCAGTTGGATTTTAACAGTACGACGGAGTATCAGGGCCACATTGAGGGAAAAAAAAAATTGATCTGAGATTTCGAGAATAAAGTCATAATATTATGAGAATAAAGTCAGAAATTTAAGAGAAAAAAGTCGTAATATTACGAGAATAAAGTCAAGTTTACGAGAAAAAAAGTCGTAATATTATGAGAGTAAAGTCATAATATTATAAAGTAGTAATTGTACGTGTTATTTTAGGAAATAGTGTGAAAATGAGGAACGCGGAGCATCTTGTGAAGTTCTACTTTAGTATGGGGTTTCACAAATAACCAAATACTTCATCTTTTGGCTCATCAGCACCACATTATCATCAGTATCAGGACCTGGAAAAGATTGTGCAAGAAACTGAGTTTATTCCAAAGAAAGAACCACACGGAGGAAACTGACTCTTTAGAGGTGGAGGAAATTACTTTTTTCTCGTAATGTTATGACTTTATTCTCGTAATATTACGACTTTTTTCTCGTAAAGTTATGATTTTATTCTCGTAATATTATGACTTTAATCTCAAAATCTCTTTTTTTTCCCCCTCAGTGTGGCCCTAATACTCCGTCGTATAACGTTTGAGTCCCGACATTGAGATTTCATTCAGAGCAGAATGTCTGAAAGGATTGACGCCATGTGCATCAACCTCTTTATCTGCTTTAACAGACTTTAAGATGAGCTGCTATTAGATTCCAAGGATGCAGCATCCAGTGTATGAACCCGTTACTCTAGAGGGAGAGAGAGAGCAGTCAAACAGAGCAGAGCAGAGAGAGCACATGTTGTCACAGCTGTTCTTTACCATCACTGTAACTTTGAAACAAGTCAAAATTGCTTAATATTGTAAGACTAGCCAGTTGAGATGCAGAACATTGTTGTCTGGGATCTTCATGCCCATGGTATTTTTTATTAGATTTTTTTTTAGCTTTTTAATGCATTCATTTTATATTGAACAAAAGTGTATCTAACATAAAATACAGCATTTGTATTAATCTCAGTCATGTCATGTAAAAACAAGTGTAAAGATATTTGCTGAAAGGTGCTCTATACGATAGCCAGAGCATTAATATAGCAGCGAACTATGAGATAAAGAGTAATGTCAACCTGAGCAGAGGATGAAGTCGCTCTCCGTCTGTGTGTGTGCTGTAATCCGAGCTTCTCCGTGCTTTGTTTATCTAGCCAGGCCGGCCACGCTGCATGTGAGCGTGCCCCACCGGCTTGCTTACAGCCGCTGCTCTGCACTGCCTCGGCTTAGTGAAGAGTCAATATAACCGCTTTTCCATTAGTGCACTTTTGGCCGCGCCGAGTCAAACCATGCCGCGCTGATTTGCATTACCGTTAACAATTTTAGCCCGACTTTTATTTACCGTTACGCCCCCTAGTAGACCGTTGCCATTCAACTTGCGTGAGAGTCAGGGATGGTGTGTTTGTCACATCAACACACAGAAAATTATCACATTTGGATGTAAGGACAAAAAAACAGACAGCAAAATAATTTTCAAAGTTTTAAAAAGGCGTTAGATTTTGTAATGGATGCATTATGATTTTTTTAAGGATCCAGTTTGGACTTGACTTCATAGCTGAGACTTGTCCCACCCGTGCTCGTAACTGGACAGTGTGAACTTGAAGTAAATGAACCAAGTTTCTTCAACCAACATTTCTCCTTTGATTCACATTTAAGGAAACAATATGAATCTTACCTCATGTAAATGTATTTAAAATGCTGTGTGGAAAAATAACATCTTGCACCCTGTTGCTCACTTAATGAATGACGTATCGGTTGTTATACCTTCATCAAGTCTGACTTCTTGTTCGTCGTGTGCAAGAATAAAAATAGTACATAAAAAATAACATTATTTGAATATACATTATTTTGAAAAAGTACCTGGTGCAGTTCAGCTCGTGTCGGAATAAAATAAAAACCTCCTCCGTCCTGGACCTTTGCCTTATTCTGATTCCTACGTCCTGGTTGCTGGTCAGTAAGTCTAACTCGGCACAGCTCGGCTCCAGCTGGGAGCCCAGTTTGAGCAATGAGCCGGCAGCGCTGTATTGTCGCTGCATGGGATGGAAAAGCTGCAGGCAGCTGCTGGCTCTGTGAGCAGGCATCTTCCTAGCCTACATGTAGATCCAGGAATTTGCAGGCTGGTTAGATGGTTGTCACATGTCTAGCTGTCTTCATCGATACCTTACTTCCCTCGCGGGTAACCCTTCCTTTTACAGTCCCCTAATTACCAAGTATTTACCCTGTAAATACATGGTACATGGTAGTATATTATTTGGTAATCACCTGTAATTACCACTGGTAAATAACTAAGTAAATACACAGAAAGTACAGATGAAATACTTGGAAAACGTTCACTATAACCCATCAACTCAAATAAGTTCTGTGTCGTTGTGATCGGTTTAGGTTGGTAATAACTCAGATATAATTGCCTAATATCTAGGAAACTAGACAACCAATTCTTTGAAACACCTCCTCTATTACCCTCCATTATATGTAGTTATCCAAGGTTTATGTTGGTAACAGTTTAATTATTAACTTTCTAGAAATTTTCAAAAAATTTCCATTTTCTTATATAGTTATTGTTGATGGCTACACCCCATTATTATTAGATTTACTTTATAAACTATATAATTGTTTTTATTTACACACGGCAGCATTTTACAAGCGGACCAAAAATTTTGGTGCGCAAAGAAACTGCTCTCTGATTGGTCAGAATTTTCATGCGGGAAAGCTCCCGGAAGTAAACAACGAACAGCAGACTTCCAGAACGCAACAATGGAGGGACAATTATGCAGCTTGATCTTGGTCCTGGTCATCTTTTTTTTTTACCTCGTAGCAATTTTTCACTCAAGACAAACGATACAGTTTGAAAATGAGGCGACTGGAAAACAATGTTCGTTGCTCTGGAGTCGCCGAAGGCTCATATAAAGACGTACGGAGGACGGAGGAGGAGGCGTGCATTAACCCTCCTAAACTGGGACATGCTCATCGGCCCAAAATATTTCCTCAGATCCATCAGGTATGCCCGTGTTCTTCAACACAGCCTGACGTTACACCTGTTTAGTACTGATGTGAATAGCGAGGGCAAGCGTAGGCTCTTTAGTAGTAATGTTGTCTGGTGTTGACGTGTTGACGTGCACAGAGCAGCTCGCTACCGGAGCTGGTTTAATCCAAAAAGACGCAATGCTTTCTCCAGTTTGGCCGGATCGGTTCACTTGTTTTGTTGCTGCACCCGAGTGCAATTGCCGTGTTCACACCTGCTCAAACGAACCGCACCGAGAGGGTAAACGCTCCAGGGTTCGATTCAACCCAACTAAACAAGGCAGGTGTGAATACGCCATAAGACTTCTAGATTTACAGTGGATGAAGAAGAAGAAGAAGAAGAAGAAGAAGTCACTTCCTTTTCCCTCTCACTTGAACAGAACTGGACGCCCAGCTTTCATAACAGATTATTTTCTTAACTCTGCAGTCTGCGGTGAGTTATATCTGTTATATTATGAGTGTAATGTCACTAAACGGCTCCCGCTGAGTTGAATATTAAACTGTATATTTTATGTATTGAACCTTTTTGAGGGCTTTTTGAATTTATCCCTGTATGTATGTCGGCTTAATCTTTTTATGTGCATAGCTGATTATAATGTTTGACTAAAACATATCTTTAATTTGAACTTTTTCCTATGAGATTCATGACAACTTGTAATGTAAAACAAAGAATTTAGAAATTATAATTGCTAATATTTATTCCTTGTGAAGTTTTTATAGGTCAGGTTTTTGTGTTGCCTGAATACTTGGCGAGCCAGCCATGAATCTGAACCAACCGTTCCCTTCCATAGTGTGTGGTAATGAACTGAACTTTTTTCTTCCTTCCCACTTGGAAGCATTGGAAGAACTCCGAACTCTGAAACATTAAAGAACTGAAAAGATGTTGTTGTTTTTTTAAATTGCAATACAACATCTTATTTAAACCTTATCTGCGTCCTTGTCCGTGGTATTCTCACACATTGGGCTCCCGAATAAGCCTATCTTCTGTGCATCTCTGGTCTATAAACTGAACTTTAAATTATAATTTTACTAATTTCTAAAAAAAAATGTAATTTATTGGAAAATACTATCTTAATTTCTAGAAAGTACATAACTAAACTTGGGCTGTTACCAACATAAACCTTGGATAACTACAATTGTAACTTGAATTGTTGAGTAATAGAGGAGGTGTTTCGAAGAATTGGTTGCCTAGCTTCTTAGATAGTACGCAATTATATCTGAGTTATTACCAACCTAAACCGGTCACAGAACTTATTTGAGTTGATGGGTTATAGTCAAGTATTTCATCTCTAGTTTCTTTGTATTTACCTACTTATTTACCAGTGGTGATTGCAGGTGATTACCAAATAATATACTACTATGTACCAAGTATTTACTGGGTAAATACTTGGTAACATGGGACTGTAAAAGGAAGAGTTACCAATTACTCCATCTCTGGAACTCAAGCTTCATCTGGGACAGCAGAGGGGTCAAATTTGCTTTAAGAAGTTAGTCTTTAGAGCGTGTTATATTAACTCCGAGGTGTGTGTTAAGTTCGTAGTCGAAAATGGAGTGGGCATGTATGTAAAGGGAGACTTGTGGGTACCCATAGAACCCATTTTCATTCACGTATCTTGAAGTCAGAGGTCAAGGGACCCCTTTGAAAATCACCATGCTAGTTTTTTCCTCGACAAAATTTAGCCAAATTTGGAGCGTTATTTAACCTCCTTCCTGACAAGTGACAATGAATCCATTAGGTTTTCTAGTTTCATATAATATCTGTACCTTCACTCTAGCTCTAAAACTGAACCTGCTACAGCCTCTGAAAGACCGTAAAGTCGGTCCCAATCCCGACAGATTTGATCGAGTTCATTTATCCCAGTGGAACCCTCAGGCCGATCGGGGTCATACTTGTTGGGAAGCGATCCCGCGGGTCTCAGAGGGTTAAGAGCAGTTTTACGAGAGATGCTTGCATCTTTTTGGAAGACATTTTACCTTCTTACATTGCTGAAACTCCGAAACTACGTCCGCCTCACGTCAGTCGGTCACATGACCCCCCCCTTACTTCAATATATTCACAACAGTCGGATGGATTGCAATGGAATTTGGTACAGATATCCATGGTACCAAGAGGATGAATCCTAATGACTTCAGAGATCCTATCATCTTTCCTCAAGCACCCACCAGCAGTTCAACTTTTTCACTTATCCTGTGAAATATCTAAATATCTACTTGATGGATTGACACAGAATTTTGTACAGACATACATACTGTATGCTCCTCACAATGAACTGTAATCACTTTGGTTCATGAGTAATAATGACTTCATGACTTGCAGAACTACTGACATTCCCATCAGCCTCAGCTGAACGTTGTGTTTACTGCTAATTAGCAAATGTTAGTATGTTAGCTTTTAGCTCTCGTCACCGCTGTGCCTAAAACCAGCCTCACAGAGCCGCTATCATGGCTGTAGAATCTAAAGCCTCGGCCACACCAGGAACGTCAGGAGGCTGCGTCTCTTCTAGAGATTCGAGGTCTCGCCTATTTTTACCGCGAGCCGTGCGGTTCACAGCAACAACAGACAGTGAAAGTGATCTATTGACTGTATATTAACATCATATCAGCAACATTACTACAGTTTCAATGTCTCTATCTATAAAAAATGTTACGGAGATGAAAATGAGTAAAGACTTATTTTTAAATCAACACTTCCTGCTTTCATTTCAAAATAAAAGTCCTCAAGCGTTTTTTTTACGTGGACAGAATTCCTTCATTTGTTAACACAAGGCTTTTATTTTGAAATATTTGCAGGACAGTGTTGTAGAACATGCAATGACTTGCAGAGCTCCATGAATGAATAAAGTACGGGGTTTTAATTGTGGATTATTACTATAATTTAAAAATTACCACACGTTTCTTTACCTTTCTCTGTCTAAAATAAATATAAATGACATTTATAATGAAATTAAATGGCCATTATGAAAGGTAAACTCTATGTAGAAAGAAAAGGCTGACAGCAGCAGCAGCCGCCGCGCGATGCAGAAAATAATCAATCCAGCTCAGGTTTATTATCACACTACTGTAATAAAAAACTTCCTCTACTTGTTTCATTGCTTTTGAGATGAGCTCATGGTTGTTTGTGTTAACAGTCACATGACAAATGCTTTTCGTGCCTTCTCATTTGGCTTTAATTGCTCAGTTGGTTGATTTTGCCAGAGGAATAACTGTCTAATTAGGAAGATGTACTGGTGCACTAATGACTCGCTAAGTATCCACAAACATCATTAGTGTTTTTTCATCTCACCTCAAACCACGGATCACATTCATTGCATATTTCCATTGTGATCAATATAGTGTGTTGTACAACTTGTTCTGATTAAAGTGAGCCAAAACCTGAGCTCATATAAAAAGCTAGAGTCATCTTCCCTGGTGTTTAATTGCCACTAAATCAGCTGGAGGTCCCTGTCTCCTATTCCCTTTAATCAGCTCATCTAAACCTGTATACTGTAACATTATACGGCAGATTATCACCACAGCACACTGATATAGGTTTTAATAATTAGGTGTTCTCACTGAAGATTGTTGGTTGACCCGTTACTGCAGAGCAGAGCAGACACCAGGGCCGGTTTACATGAGGGGAAGGAGAATAAAAGGGAAGTCAGGTCTTATGTATTGTAGGCATTATATTCCACCAGGTTGTGCGTCTTCAAGATCTCTAAAGTTTTACACTGTATTTTTCTTTTTTACATCTATAGTGGGATAAGAAATGGTAGTACGCCACACTGCTTATTGCTGTGGAAGTTCAGGTTGTAGCTGTTTGGATTCTCTTTTCATGCTGTAGTGTGAACTAGCAGATTTTAAATAGTTTACCATCTTGGTAAATGATAATGCCTAGGGGTGTGTTTCCATTTTGCATTTTTTCCTCTTGCAGAAAAGCACCTGTAGAGCTTCATCCCAGCGCCTCATCAAAAAAAGCGCTCCCGCTGTGCGTGGGATTTGTTTCTATGACAACAATATCTTGTCAACATATCATCACTGGCACTTAGGGGCGGCTGTGGCTCAGAGTTAGAGCGGGTCGATCCCCGGCTCCTCCAGTCCACACGTCGAAGTGTCCTTGAGCAAGACACTTGACCCCAAACTGCTCCTGAAAGCATTTCCATTTACTCTAACCACCATTGTGTGATAAACTAGTATCGCCTCTTTGCTTTTAATTATCTATTTGGGCTACTTTCTATTTGTGACCTCACCAGCGCTTGAAGAGCTCTGAAGAGTGCAGAGATTTTGCACTCTGAAAAAATCATGCAGCGCTTTTTCTCTAGGCGGCCTCATGCGCCCACATATGCTCTCTCTCTCTTCATTGATGAACAATTAAAAAAATGTAGATGACCAGTTAGAAAGTGCATACTGAAATTAATAAACTTACGGCATAACAGCACTTAGGTGTTTATGAGGAAGCTAAATATGGAGTTGTGGAATAGAAAAGAAAGGTAACAACTCCTGTGTGATACTCCAAGTTGAAGATTTGGAGTACAGACTATACAGTAAATTCTCAAATAGTGGTTTATTTACCTCACCTACAAAAGGAACCTGACTTTATTTTATTTCTACTGTTCCCTGGTTAATGCAAGCGCAATACTTCCTGAATGTTTGTCATCTGTCATCTTGATAAATTCAGCACTAATTCCATCAGTAATGCAAGGTACCAAAATATGATGCCATAATGAGCCAGACGTGTGAAGTGAAGAAAATGTTGTCAGTACCGGTTACAAACAGGCTGAATAGTGAATAGTATTATACAGTTTGTATGATTAGATTCCAGTGGTGGCTGCGTCGTAAAGTCCAAAAGTCAACATTAATGAAAAAAAAATAGATGCAATCACTTCCGAAATTCCCAACATGTTTCTATCTAAAAAAATATTCTGCTTCAATCCACGTTTGTTGCCGTTTAGCCTTTCAACGACAACATTTTCACTGAGGTCAAAAAACAGTTTGCTCTCCTGTTTGCTGCACACAAAGGGAGACATGCACCTGTATTAACATTAACAGGGCTGTCTAAAAAAAGCAAATTAACAAAACTGACTTTATATTCATTTAAGAGAGTTGATTCAATAAAAAAGACTAACTCATTCAATCTGATGAATCAAAAACAAATGACATCCGGTACAGCTCTACTGACATCATATAAACAAACCAACCATGACTTTGTTAAATCATCAGAACTGGACAAATTGTCGCCTCAGATTCTGATTTGTTGTGCATCTTAAATGTATTAATGTCGTCTAAAAGCTTCTCATACATCACACTCTGTCTCTCCCATGTCTGTCTGCAGTGTATTCTGTCTCAGCCTAAGTTTTGGGCGATAGAAGTCACAGCACTTTGCCTCAGGACAAAACTAGAAAGAGGGAGCTCCCGATGTGTGGAGAGAGCCATGATGCAAACCCAGGTAAGGAGATGTGTTGGGGGGGATTATATTTATACAGTATATTCATTAAGAGTCCAAGCATGGACCCTTAATGAATGACACCTATCATCAGTTAGCTGCGTTACCTTTTAACAGCTAAATGTTCTTTTCATTCTCCACCAATTGTTGTACGTTAGCTACAGTAGCTAGTTCTACTTTGTTTCAGTCTGCTCACTGAAACATAAACCTATAAGCTACATATTTTACTGAAACAAGCCGAGTGTCCATCATACATAATGATGAGACTCGAGGCTCAGTGAGGAAAGCGTTGAACTGCAGATAAATCTCCACATGTATGGACCGAGATACAGTTTCACTATTCTTTTCACACAATTTTGACACCATAAATTTGCACCATTTCGATTGGTCTACTTGTAAACACATATCCATCTAGTCAGCAAAAGTCATGCTCATTTATTACATTGGATTAATACACATTTCTTGCTTTTATTCCCTAATGCACACCATTTAAAACCATCCCAAACACTGTATACCAGACCCGGCTCACTGTGCCAGTGAGTTATTGAGTAATCTTGTTCTCTGAGCACAAACAGAACCATTAATCCGCTGCAGCTCCAAATGTTATTCTGGATGTTGATCAATAATAGCTGTGAAAGACCTCTAATACAGACGTCCTTATGGGATTATGAAAAACCTCACGGCTGGAAGACAACAGTTTCTGCTGAATTAAATAAATAAATAAAACATGGATTGCTCTTATTTTTTACTCAGACATTTCAGGCTTGAGGCTGAGTACTGAAAGTAAAACTTGTACACACTAAATGTAGTTTTCTTAGATGCACTTTCTGTAGTTGGAGTTCTTTCCTATAAAATGTGCAGGTTTATTGAACAAATGAAACACACTCCATCCTTTTCTCTGTACCAACAGAACATATCATGTAAGATGAAACACCATAAATCAACATAATGCTGTATATAGTGTGTTTTTACTAATCGTTAATCCCAATGTCTGTGTATTCAAACTGCTATTAGGTGACTATTCATTCTTATTTATTATTATAATTTAAAAGTTACACAGTATGTTTTTTAGTTTGTTTCTCATGTGAAAACAATTTTTAAGATTTTCTGAGCTAAAATGTTAAAATAACCATGAAACCTTGATTTTTGAGTTGTCAGTATACCACTGGAAAAAAATCTCCGACAGCACGTCTCAAAACAAAATATATAGTCGTATCCATTTAGTCTTTACATTGTGTTTGATAGTAAGGAGACAGTTACTTGAACTTTTGCCAGACTGCAGCGGAGCATCGTCCAACAAGATGAAATAGGAGAAGAGCACATTCCTGGTAGATTACTTGGTAACATGAACACCGTATTTCTCCTGTTTACCTCACAGCCATTACAACAAAACAGAGAATAGTTGCCACCGTGTTATGAAATCCTGCCTCGTAGTGTTATAAACCACCGTGCAGTGTTTTGGTATCTGATAAACCTTCAAATGTATAAATCTGTTCCTCAAACTGGACTTCCTGAATTATATTTAATGTCTCAATATCTATAATAATAATCTATTTTTTATAACGGAGATGATTTACTTTTTTATTTTAATCTGTGATGCAAATGCAAAATGACCTCTTCTGTTTTCCTCTTCCAGGCGATAGTCGACCACTTTGAAGACCAGAACTGTCCTGTGACCGAGCGGCTCAAAGGCTTCTACTTCTGCCCAGCCCCCCCTAGATGGGCCGTCCAGGTAGCAAACACTTTATGGAACAAAAACCCTTTACAAATTTGTTTTTCATTTTAATAAACCAAGAGGAAATGTTCAAAATTAAAAGTTAACATGCTCAGCAACACTAATAACAATAAAAGATGGGTGGAGGCTTGTTGAGACTGTTGATTGGTCTCTCCAACACTTTGGTCCAACAGGATAAAACGTCTCAAGTGGAGGACACATGTAGAAGACGTGGACATCAATAGCAGCATTGTTCTTGTATAGAGCTAGTTAGCTCTGGTATCATGAGAATATATTCATTACACTGTTCAGGTGTTTACTAGCTGCAGTAGCATTAAACTCTGATGATATAGTGATAATAACTATAACTCTGATGATATTATTTACATCCAGAATATCTCTCTTAATAGAGCTCTTTGCACACGGCTTCAACATGTGGAGAAATCCAAAGCTTAAAGACCCTCTGTGAGCGTAGTTACAGTCTCTAAGCTTTGGTTGAACAATCACTGTTGGGTCGATTACAGTCTGTCTGACTTGCCTTCAGTTAGAAAATGTACATTTTCAGTTTTAGTATAATAACTAGAATGGCACTCGGAGAGCTCAGACCTCCGCCAAGGTGCCCGAGTAATATTGCCCCCCCCCCCCCCCTCTCCGTTCAGCTTGCGCCATCATAAACGTGTATTTTTGTTCATGTTGAGATCAGCTGTACGTAGCGGAGCATCGTAAAACACTTCATTCAAACTGGACAGAAACTAGATAAAACTCACCTAAACCGTCATCGTTCCAACAATCACCAAGTGTGCTTTGGTCCAACTCAACTGTAATTTCACCGAGTTAAATGTGAAAAAAAAGCCGAATCTACAGTTGTCTTCCCCCCAGGTGCCAAACCCCACCCCTCCAAAAAATATCATTCCAATCCATCGCAGACTTTTGGAGTAATCCTGCTAACAGACAAACAAACCAACGCCGGTGAAACGATAACCTCCTTCCTCGGCCTTCGGCATTGGAGGAGGTAATAAAATAATTGCTCTTTGTGCAGAAGGTGACAACTCTGAAGCAACGGGGGGGAAATAGGATATATATAAAGGTCTCACAGGAGCTATAGAATACTGCATTAATAACATTGTGTGACACATTTGCTGAACCACAAAGCATCGTAAAGACTTCAAAGATTGGAACACTAGACACTACTAGAGCCCAGAGAAGGGGGGGGGAATGAAATGGAAAGAAGCAGTTTTAGAAAGATGTCCAAGAGATTGAAGGAGGACGGTGAGATCAGGTGGGGGGGGAGACATCACCCAGGCAGCATGTAATAACTGATAACAGCAATAAAGCTGGAGCTGAAGAGTCTGTATTGCTGCCTGAGGACTTGAAAGTGGGTTCAGGCGGATGATTGCAGCAGGTGCTGTGATGCATTTTCTCCACACTGGAGAACCACAGCCTGCATGTGACAAAGCACTGAAGGCCTGTTTATGACTGGGGGGATTCTGTGTCTTTGTTTTCATGAAAAATTCTTTCATTTTATAGTCTTTGGAGTGAAGGCGTATTTATACTTTACATATTGTAACTGCACAACACATAGTGAAGTAAATATACAGTATATACTGTATGTTACATCACTGCTGACCAGGCAGTCGTTGGTTTACATTCATTTTAGAGTGGTATAAAAAAACAACTTTCATACATTACTGTAGATAGGTCATTATTTTATTGTCATTATTTTATGTCAATAGAGATGTTGCTCCAGGGACGACCGGGTCGGTCCACTGCTTTTGTCCAGACTGTAATATCTCAACAAATATTGGATGGATTGCCATGTGATTTTGTTTATACTTTAATGATTCCTAAACAATTTATCCTACTGAGTTTGGTGATCCTCTGTCTTTCCTTCTCGACCAGGGTTCAGCAACCGTTACTATCAAAAGAGCCATTTTAGGCAAAAAAAAAAATCTGTCTGGAGCCGCAAAACATTTGATCATTGTGATGAAGGTAACACAGTTTATAGTCTTAGTATATAGAATATAAGTCTAATGCAGTGAGGGCCAAAGTGCAAATGTACTACGGAGTATTAGGGTCACATTGAGGGAAAAAATATCGGAGATTTCCAGAATAAAGTCATAATATTACGAGCGAAAAGTCGTAATATAACGAGAATAAAGTCATAGCTTTACGAGAAAAAAAGGTCGTAATATTAAGAGAATAAAGTCATAACTTTATGAGAAAAAAGTCATAACTTAACGAGGGAAAAAAAGTCGTAATATTACGAGAATAAAGTCATAACTTAACGAGAAAAAAAGTCGTAATATTACGAGAATAAAGTCATAACTTACGAGAAAAAAAGTCGTAATATTACGAGAATAAAGTCATAACTTACGAGAAAAAAAGTCGTAATATTACGAGAATAAAGTCATAACTTTACGAGAAAAAAAGTCGTAATATTAAAAGAATAAATTCATAACTTAACGAGAAAAAAATTCGTAATTTTACGGGAATAAAGTCATAACTTTACGAGAAAAAAAGTCGTAATATTACGAGAATAAAGTCAGAACTTTACAAGAAAAAAAGTCATAATATTACGAGAATAAAGTCATAACTTTACGAGAAAAAAAGTCGTAATATTACGAGAATAAAGTCATAACTTTACGGTAAAAAGTCGTAATATTACGAGAATGAAGTCATAACTTTAGGAGAAAAAAAATGCGTAATATGAGAATAAAGTCATAACTTTACGAGAAAAAAAGTCGTAATATAACGAGAATAAGGTCATAACTTAACGAGAAAAAAGTCGTAATATTACGAGAATAAAGTCATAACTTTACGGGAAAAAAAATCCTAATATTACGAGAATAGTCATAACTACAAGAAAAAAGTCGTAATATTACGAGAATAAAGTCATAACTTTACGAGAAAAAAAGTCGTAATATAACGAGAATAAAGTCATAACTTTACGAGAAAAAAAGTCATAATATTACGAGAATAAAGTCATAACTTTACGAGAAAAAAAGTCGTAATATTACGAGAATAAAGTCATAACTTTACGAGAAAAAAGTCGTAATATTACGAGAATAAAGTCATAACTTTACAAGAAAAAAAGTCATAATATTACGAGAATAAAGTCAGAACTTTACGAGAAAAAAAGTCGTAATATTACGAGAATAAAGTCATAACTTTACGAGAAAAAAAGTCGTAATATTACGAGAATAAATTCATAACTTTACGAGAAAAAAAGTCGTAATATTACGAGAATAAAGTCATAACTTTAACACGTAAAATTACTACTTTATTATATTATGACTTTATACTCGTAATATTATGACTTTATTCTCTAAATCTCAGATTTATTTTTTTCCCTCAATGTGGCCCTAATACTCTGTCGTACCATTGACCTACAACAATGATAAATAAAAATGAAAATGTAAACAAAAAAACAGTTATTCATTTCCATGTTTATAAATCCCCAGGGAGCCACTGGAGAGGGGCTAAAGAGCTGCAGGTTGCTGACCGCTGGTCTAGCCCCACCAGCAGGTTGACATTTGAGTGAAATATCTCAGTTCTGAGCTATAGTTTGTGTTTGGTGCTGGTTCGCTAAACTAAGATGGTGAACGTGGTATAACAATATACCTGCCAAACATGAGCATGTTAGCATCGTTATTGTGCGCATGTTTGCATGCTGACAGCACAACAAAGCCTCTCAGACTTGTTTTGTTCTCACCTCCTCTCCAGAAACAGCTGGCCAGCTTGCTGATCGACCTCGGCTGCAACAGTTCAGCTCTGCTCATCTATGAGAAGCTCGAGCTCTGGGAGGATGTTGTTATCTGCTACGAGAGGCTAGGCCAACATGGCAAGGTGCGCGCACGCACGCACGCACGCACACACGCACGCACTCACACACACACACACACACACACACACACACACACAGTAAGACATACAGACCATACCGACTTCTGATCAAGTACACATCTGTTGGTAGATTAACTCAATTAGTATTTGAATGCCTTCATTTCAAAGCTTATATTTCCTCATTAAGCGGCACAATCAGGTCCTCCTGAGAACCCCCACCTGTCAACCATTCACCACTCCCAACAAGAAGGCATATGTCATGCTCACCACCTTTTGGCAAAAGGGATTGTTTCTGACCTTCCCTATTACATTTCCCGTCCGTCTGCTCAGGCCGAAGAGATCGTTCGCAGTGAGCTGGAGAAGAAGGAGACGCCAAGTCTGTACTGCCTGCTGGGAGACATACTGAGGGAGCATCAGTACTACGACCGGGCGTGGGAGCTGTCGGACCGACGCAGCGCCAGAGCCATGCGCTCCAAAGCCCTGCTGCACCTCCGCGGCAAGGAGTTCCAGCAGTGCGTGGACTGCTTTGAGCAGTCGCTCAAAATCAACACCATGCAGGTACAGGACTGGCATTTTTACTAAACAATTGTACTAAACTAATGTGATTCTGCTTTGCTTTAATATGTATAGGGTTAAATGATTATTCATTTATAATTCCTTTATTACTGGAAACCTCATAATGCAGATGTCTTTAACTACGACTACTAACTTTAACCACGAGATAGAGCCAGAGCAACACCACCTCCTCTCCACGCCAGATAGATAGAGCCAGCGCAACACAACCTCCTCTCTACGCCAGATAGATAGAGCTAGAGCAACACGACCTCCACGCCAGATAGAGCAAGAGCAACACAACCACCTCTCCACGCCAGATAGATAGAGCCAGAGCAACACAACCTCCTCTCCACGCCACTTAGATAGAGCCAGAGCAACACGACCTCCTCTCCACGACAGATAGATAGCCAGAGCAACACGACCACCTCTCCACGCCAGATAGAGACAGAGTAACACGACCACCTCTCCACGCCAGATAGAGACAGAGTAACACGACCTCCTCTCCACGACAGATAGATAGAGCCAGAGCAACACGACCTCCTCTCCACGCCAGATAGAGACAGAGTAACACGACCACCTCTCCACGCCAGATAGATAGAGCCAGAGCAACACAACCTCCTCTCCATGCCACATAGATAGAGCCAGAGCAACACGACCACCTCTCCACGCCAGATAGATAGAGCCAGAGGAACACGACCTCCTCTCCATGCAAAACAAATAGAGCCAGAGCAACACGACCTCCTCTCCACGCCAGATAGATAGAGCCAGAGCAACACGACCACCTCTCCACGCCAGATAGATAGAGCCAAAGCAACACGACCACCTCTCCATGCCAGATAGATAGAGCCAGAGTAACACGACCCCCTCTTCATGCCTAACAGATAGAGCCAGAGCAACACGACCTCCTCTCCACCATGGAACCTTGAGAGAGGACCAGATTTTGTTTTTTAGTTCACAGTTGCTCGGTAATGTAAACATATGTTTCCCATGCCAATAAGCCCCTTTGGATCGAATTAAGTTAAATAGAGTCTAAATGTCCTGGAGTTTGGATTTAAAGAGCTCCACAGAGTCAGACTGTCTGATGTCTATAGGGAGGTTATTCCAGAGGAAAGGAGCTCGATAAGAAAAGGCCCTTTGGCCTGCTGACTTCTTTTTCACTCTAGGGACAGACAGGAGCTCTGTATTCTGAGAGAGGAGAGTCCTGGTTGGAGTATAAGATTTAAGTAGATAAGACAAGTAGGAAGGGGCGTACCCATTTACAATTTTATAAGTCATCAAAAGCACTTTAAAGTCTGATCTAACATGGATCGGGAGCCAATGTAATGAAGCTAAAACTGGTGTAATATGGTCAAAGTTTCTAGTTTTAGTTCAGATTCTTGCTGCAGTGTTCTGAACCATTTGAAGGCTTCTGGTACTAGAACGAGGCAGACCTGAGAGCAGAACATTACAGTAATCCAGTCTGGATGATACAAAGGCTTGGATTAGAATCTCTGCATCGGCCATGGATAAAGAAGACCTGATTTTAGCGATGTTGCGTAGATGAAAGAAAGAGATCTTTGTGATGTCTTTAATGTGCTGATCAAAACAAAGAGTTGAATCGAACATGACGCCAAGATTCTTAACTGTTGAACTCTAGGATATCACACAGTTATCTAGAGTTACTGTTACCTGATCAAACTGATGTCTATGTCGAGCAGGTCCAATTACCAGCATCTCAGTTTTATCTGATGTTAGGAGCAAGAAATTACTTGACATCCAGTTTTTCACCGCAGACAGGCAGGCTTCTAATTTAATAATTTGTGAGCGATCCTCCGCTTTTATCGGCAAATACAGCTGTGTGTCATCAGTGTAACAGTTGAAATTAACTCCATGACTACGTATAATTTGCCCAAGAGGTGCGATGTATAGGGAGAAGAGCAGAGGGCCGAGAACAGAGCCCTGAGGTACGCCATATTTCACCTCAGAGAATATTGATGTCGTATTATTAAAAGAGACACACTGAGTTCTTTCAGATAGATAAGATTGTAGCCAAATTTGTTCTCCAATCGATCAAGGAGTATACGATGATCGATACTGTCGAAAGCTGCACTTAGATCCAGTAGTAAAAATACCGAGGAGGAATCTGAATCCATGTTTAGGAGCGGATCACTTACGACTTTAGTAAGCACAGTTTCGGTGGAGTGGCCCTGAACGCAGACTGAAAGGGTTCGAAGAGGTCACTAAATAATATATGGTCTGAAAGTTGCTGAGACACCACTCTGTCTAGTACTTTAGAAAAGAATGGAAGGTTTGAGACGGGTCGATAATTAAGACCAAATAACATAGTACATGCTGAATTGTAAACTAAAATGGTGAACATGGTCAACATTTTAGCCTACCTACTATACATCAGTATATACTATATATGCATAGATCTAATACTTGGATTCACTTGCATTGTTTCACCCTCATTTGCGTTGTGTGTTGTTTGGACAGCTCGGTGTGTGGTTTTCTCTCGGTTGTGCCTACTTTGCCCTGGAGGGCTATGAGGGAGCTGCCAAGGCTTTCCAGAGGTGTGTGGGACTAGAGCCAGATGTAAGTACCTACACACACGCAAAATATCAGTAACTATATCATAACATGGAAAAGTACAAGTTTGTGCACGGAGAACATAACAATCCCATCAACCTCTCACTTTACATGCAACACACTCGTATACTGAACACACACCAACACCAGCGCTCTCTTGTCCACCACCCCTCCACCCTCTGACTCTACTGTTCTTCTTCATGTTTGATTATTATCATTATTATCGTTGTCTACAATTCTTCCCCTCTTCTTCCTTCTTTATCTCCTTCTCTTTTCAGAATGCAGAAGCGTGGAACAACCTCTCTACAGCCCACATTCGCCTCCACAAGAAGTGAGTATGAGTATGAATGTCATGTGTTTAAGCCTTAACCCTAGGAAACAAACCTCTAAAATAACATATGAATCAGGAATAGCTCCTCAACCAGAAGGCGTCTATGCATATATATATATATATATATATATATATATATCAATCCATTGTAAATAAACATATTTATATTACTATTCCAGAGTAAATGGAGATGCAATAAAGGAAAGAATAAGATTTGTATCCTGCCCCAGTATATAATCAAGATTTCAATGGCAATATCACCATTATAACCAAGATCCCATGGATAATGATGCAACTGAATGTACTCTTTACTACAACTGTGACTTTAAATTTGATGAAAATACACTAAAATACACCATTTATGATAAAATGTATAAAGGTATACTCCTTCAAATAGTACTAAACACAATGAATGTTGATCAATATTCATATATGGCTGCAGAGCTCGCTACTATACAGGCAGATAAATGGAGAATGGAAGGGCCCGCAGTGTATATTGATTTGGCCTATTCTGTCTATGTAGCACGTAACATGGTAAAATACATCCATTCAGTAGTTCTGCTAGTAACAGTATCTCATTTACACACAATTTATTATGTCAGAATAGGACATAAACTCCAATATAGCTCAGCGACATCAATTCATAAAAAAACTTGTTGATTGAACAATTGGAGCTTTAACTTCCCGTCTTTCTCAAAAAAACACACATACTCACTACTTTAATTTCCATTTGAAGAATAATGTATTACGGCAATGCAATGAGCTGAAGTTGATATAAAAACGGGGGGTTTATATGACACAAGAAGCTGATGTATAGGTATAGATATAGGCCAATAAATACTCTAACTATGCAACGTCAGCACATGGAGGGAAGAAATAGTTAGTTAAAAACATATTTTCTAGTAATAACGTCATAAGCCTCAAGATCTTATGTATAATATTTGTCATGCTGTTGTGGGAAAAAAAATGGGAACGGACACAAAATGCCAAATAATGTAAATTATTTATTATAACGAAGAATATAAACTAAGGATGGAATTTGGTTACGGAGTGTGTTGGTCAGTGGAATCAGAAGTGTTAATGTGGGTGTGCTTGGATAATGTAGTGTGAGGTGTTGTGGAGTAAAAGGTGTAACAAAAGCTGAGCAAAGCAAAAGGAGCTGCAGGCAGGGAAGAGAGAGCGCCTAACTGGAAGCTGGGGCCTTTATATCCTGTGGTGCTCCACATCTGGCATCTTTTTGACTCACCGGTTAACGCAGGGTTCAGCAACCTGCGGCTCTTTAGCTCCTCTCCAGTGGCTCCCTGTGGATTTTTAAACATGGAAATGAATAACTGTTTTTTGTTGATATTTTAATTTTTATTTATCATTGTTGTAGGTCTATGGTACGACGGAGTATTAGGGCCACATTGAGGAAAAAATAAATAAATGTGAGATTTAGAGAATAAATCTTAATATTACGAGAATAAAGTCATAATATTATAAAGTAGTAATTTTACGTGTTATTTTCTTTTTTTCTCGTAAAGTTTTGACTTTTTTCTCCTAATATTACGATTTTTTTTCTCGTAAAGTTATGACTTTTTTCTCGTAATATTACGACTTTTTTTCTCGTAAAGTTATGACTTTATTCTCGTAATATAACGCCTTTTTTCTCGTAAAGTTATGACTTTATTCTCGTAATATAAAGACTTTTTTTCTCGTAAAGTTATGACTTTATTCTTGTAATATTACGACTTTTTTCTCGTAAAGTTATCACTTTATTCTCGTAATATAACTACTTTTTTCTCGTAAAGTTATGACTTTTTTCTCGTAATATTACGACTTTTTTCTCGTAAAGTTATGACTTTTTTCTCGTAATATTATGACTTTTTTTCTTGTAAAGGTATGACTTTTTTCTAGTAATATTACGACTTTAGTTCTTGTAAAGTTATGACTTTATTCTCGTAATATTACGACTTTTTTCTCGTAAAGTTATGGCTTTTCTCTCGTAATATTACGACTTTTTTTCTCGTAAAGTTATGACTTTATTCTCGTAATATTACGACTTTTTTTCTTGTAAAGTTATGACTTTATTCTCATAATATTACGACTCTATTCTTGTAAAGTTATGACTTTATTCTCGTAATATTACGACCTTTTTTTCCCGTAATATTACGGCTTTATTCTGTAAATCTCAGATTTTTTTCCTCAATGTGACCCTAATACTCTGTAGTACATTAACACGTTGGCCCTGACTGCATTAGACTTATATACTATATACTTAGACTATAAACTGTGTTACCTTCATCGCAATGATCAAATGTTTTGCTGCCCCAGACAGATTTTTTTTTTTTTTTTAATTGCCTTAAATGTCTCTTTTGATAGTAAAGGTTGCTGACCCCTGACCCCTGACCCCTGTGTTAAGGAGTCTGGTAGAGGGAAAAGTCCACCGGCCAAGCATAGTTTTTACCGGCCAAAACAACAAATTGCCTTTTTTGTTGCACATATAAATTTCTTTCAGTACATTTCAGTGAGTTAATGAGGTATTATGTAGAATACAAAACTTAGAGAAGTTCATAATAATTAATTTGCATGTTTTTTATTATTTTGATGTTAACAATGCAGCTAAGTTAAATATATTTTTAATGTGTAAAAAGTAGCATTTGGTCAAAAAAACAAGATTTTGCATAGGGCCCCAAAAAAAGCTAGAACCGGCCCTGCAAGCTGTTGCGTCTTAAAGTTGGAGGAGCTGCATCGGTAATGGGGAGATATTCATGATTACTTAAGAAACACTTAAAGTTAGAGTTTGGAAAAGCCTCAGTTTCCTCTTCTTAGCTGACAGGACTGGAACCTGCTCTGGTCTCCTGCTGCTTTAGGCCGTCCACTTCAAGGTTCAATTAAGATATTTGCATTAATGAGCAGGAGTACAGGTGTACCTAATAAAGTGGTCACAGAGTGTGCAGAATGTGCAGCATTTTACTGGACAAGAGAATTATGTGCAGGAGGAGGAGGACATGCAAATGGACCTAACAAGAACATGAAGGAAACATCTTCAATACTTTAAAAGAAAAAATGCTGCAAATAAATAAAACACAAGAGAGCTGAGGAACTCATTTGACAGCATGAAACAAAAAAATGTATTTTATGGCAAAAGTGTTGCCATAAAATACATGTTATTTTTTACAGATCACACAGATGAACTCTATGGTTCCAAATCACAGGTATGTGACAAAGTGACGTTCCTCATTCACCTGAGTTCACCTTTGTGGTTCTGGATGTGGAGAGACGTGGTCTCGTTCACACGGACGCGGTCTCGTTCAAGCAGACGCGGTCTCGTTCACGCAGACGCGGTCTCGTTCACGCAGACGCGGTCTCACGCAGACGTGGTCTCGTTCACGCAGACGCGGTCTCGTTCGCGCAGACGCGGTCTCGTTCACGCAGACGTGGTCTCGTTCACGCAGACGCGGTCTCGTTCACGCAGACGCGGTCTCACGCAGACGTGGTCTCGTTCACGCAGACGCGGTCTCGTTCGCGCAGACGCGGTCTCGTTCACGCAGACGCGGTCTCACGCAGACGTGGTCTCGTTCACGCAGACGCGGTCTCGTTCACGCAGACGCGGTCTCGTTCACGCAGACGCGGTCTCACGCAGACGTGGTCTCGTTCACGCAGACGCGGTCTCGTTCACGCAGACGCGGTCTCACGCAGACGTGGTCTCGTTCACGCAGACGCGGTCTCGTTCGCGCAGACGCGGTCTCGTTCGCGCAGACGCGGTCTCGTTCACGCAGACGCGGTCTCTTTCACGCAGACGTGGTCTCGTTCACACAGATGAGAGTTCTAACCGGTGAATCCTGAACGCTTCTGAGCCGTTGTTTACATCAGACTCTGGTGCTTTCAGGCCTGAAATTGAAAAGCAAAGCAGGAAAGATTGTATTAATACCAGGTGAGCTGCACTGCCTGTTCAGCAGAAGCACTTTTGCAGCACTGCTAACTCTTTTCTTCCCGTATGTCTCTTCCCGTCACCCTCATTGGCAGAGACAAAGCCTTCCGTACCCTGAAGGAAGCCCTGAAGTGTAACTACGAGCAGTGGCAGATCTGGGAGAACTTCATCGTCGTGAGCACCGATATCGGGGAGTTTGGTGAAGCCATCAAGGCCTACCATCGTCTCATGGACCTCAGAGAGAACTACAAGGACGTCCAGGTAAAGGACTGCATTACACTTCACTCTCTGACAGTACGTAGTGGAAGGAATTAATGTGTCATCGAGCTGTGCCTCTCTAAAGGACGTCGTAATGAATCAAGTCTGCAGTTTTTTTCTTACAACCAAACAGCAGCTGATGTTGTGATTTCAGCCCACATTCACCCTGGTAGCTCTTCTAGCTAGATGTCTTGCTAGCTAACAGTTAGCTTCTAACCTAAAAGCTCGCTAACTGACAGTTAGAGACTCGAGACAGACTACGACCTTCGACCTGCAAGGCCAGGGGTCACATGATTGACAGACACCAACAAAGGTGTCGATGACATCATATCCAGAGAATCACGAGTGTTTCTGAGTAGCTCCCACAACTCCAACAGAGTGATACATCTTCTCTAGCAGGTTGAGGTTTTAATAAAAACATATTTTACTAAATCTACCACTCTTTGAGAAAGTCTGGTCTAAGTTGACCAAAGAGGGGATTATTAACACGTGTCTGTTTCACAAGGCCTTTCCTGGAAAAGCTAATTCACACCTTGATGTTACAGTAGGTTGCTATAGTGATAATAAATGACCAAAGGACAGGGGGCATTCATGTAATTAACCAAAACAATATTCGTGCCAGGGACCCAACGGTGTCTCAAAGTGCAAGGAAACCAATTGTTTTTCTAAAGATTATTTTTCCGCTGCGAGATCACATTTTTGAGGCGCTTAGAATGCACGAAAACTCACGAAAATTGGAAAACGCATCAGAAAATGGTGAAAATTGGGGCTCGGCCATCAGGCTCCATAGCGCTCCCTAACGTGTGGAAGGCCATAGTTTGGACAAAGTTGATCCTGTATTCATGAAAGTTGGTAGGCACATCTGGCTCATTATTTCAGACATATTCCTCATTGGGTTTCATTAGCTCCGCCCACTTGGAAGTCGGCCATCTTGAATTTGTGCGTTTTTCATGTCTTTTATGCATACTTTTACCTCCTAGAGAGTTTATCGGATTCACGTCAAATTTGGGTGGTATAACCCTCAAACTAATGTGACGCTTAATTGCGAAGGAATTTTTAATCGCTCAAACGGTGATGTCATAGGTCATGTGAGAAGACGCCATCTCATCACTTTACATGTGTGGAGCTTTACGATACTCCTTCTAGAGGATTCAAGAGATCCACCTCAAAGTCGGGCAGCAGAATCTCAACACCCTCACGATGCTAAAGTTGCGAAGCTTTTGTGTTTTTCGAAAAACGGCGTTGTTGTTGTGGCGGCGCGGCGAATTTCGATGTTTCGACATGACACAGGAAGCTGTTGTAACTTGACTTTACATAGTCTGATCTGCCCCAAATTTCACAAGCTGGATAAGAGTCTAGACCTGAAGACATATATGTGTCATTATGATTGATAGTCATAGCGCCACCTACAGGAAACAGGAAGTTGTTGTAAATTGATTATGCATTGTCAAATCTGCCCCAAACTTGACATGTTTTATAAGATTCTTTAGCTCCACGCGCTCCACCCAGAAAATACTCTCTGACTGTTGCGTGCAGTGTCCGACTTTCATGGAAATGCACGGCAGTGAGTACGCCCGACATGCGCAAAGGGCCGAGGGCCCGTTCAACGGTGCTTGCAGCTTTATTTAGTATTACATTTTCTTCTACATATGATACTCCCAGCCTGTAAAATCTTGCCGAAAGACAAACTAATTGTTTCTTCTTTACTGTAGTGCTACATAATCTTTTTTTTTAATTGTGGCCACAAATGCAGAATGATTTACAACAACTAAAGGAAAAGCCTCTCTTCAGCACACCCACCAACACTTTCAAAGTAGAAAAAATTAATAAACAAACCAAAACAGCCAGTGGTAGCATTATTAATTTAATAAATCATTATTAATTCTCTGCTTCTGCCCTGTATTTATTTTAGTCTTGTAGTTTTCTTTCAGCCCAGTGGGTTGGTTAAAATCACCGCTCTGACTCAGAGAGACATCATGTTATCTCAGGACAAACACCCAAACTACCTCAATTTCACATTTTTTGTCACAAGTTTTGGTGTTTCCCTGTTTTGTCTGCCTTGTTTTAGGCAACTTTTCACCCAGCGTGTTCATTTCTGTTTATGTTGTGTCGCCATCAGTCGCATCGGTTTGGCTGCTGGATGTAAAAGTTGAAAAGGTCGGTAGCAGCGAGGCGTTGGGCGACATGAAAACAAGCGTGCAGGAGACCAGAGAGAAAGACGTTGTGTGTTCAGCTCTCACTACTTCTGTAGCTTCTAACTGAATCTCCTGCTTCCCTGTTGGTACTTTTAAATATCTGCTTTATTTTACGGTTTGGTTTTCAGCTGCGTAGGAGCCGTCTAGCTCTATTAGATCAGGATATAAGATACCAAATCAGTATTACTTCACCTCAACTGAGCACCAAGAAGCACCACTCTCCCGCCTCCCAGTCTGTTGTTTATCTGGGTATTACAGTTTATTCCAAAGTCTACTACTAAAACTACTATTTTAAGTCAATTTAAACTAGACGTAGAATGACGGGGATGCCTTCTTATCTCTGTCCAGGATAGAACATCAACAGTGGAAATGAATATCTTACCACGCCTAAACTTTATATGTTGTTTTTTTATGCTCCCAAAACCACCTCCACCAAAATACTTCAGCAACATACAGTCAATGATTTATAGATTTATAGAAAAATATCCAGAATCAGCTTCGTCGTCCTTCAGTGGTCAAATATCTGGCCTCGCTATACAGAAGTTTAAATTATACTATTGAGCATTTCAGTTAAAGGACTGGATGGATGAGGAATTGAAGGTCTCCTGACATTCTATTGAAATGGGTAATTATTCTTGCCTTGTTGTAAATTCAGCAAACGTAGGATAGGCCTACAATACCCCGGATAAGAGGTTGAAGATGAGTGAGAGAATATCGGATTCGGTTCTACTCTCAGCTTCCAGATAACTAGTATGTTAGTGGTTAGCTGGCCATCTACAGTAGTTCCCCGACAGCATTCGTACATCACCGAGCTTTCTGTTTCACTTGGAGGCACAGATGAACTTCGCTGGTATCATGAATATTCCCAGCAAATGTAGTTGAGATTGAATTGAATGATCAGTCACTTGGATGGACCAACATCTCCATCCTTTATCATCCCACTAACAGGATATACTGTACGGATCAGGAGTACGTGTGCAGTTATACCGCCATTCCAGTGTTTTTATTGCAAAATGTTGATGTTTTACATCACTGTTTTACTCTGTGCAGTGCAGCTTTAATTAAATATACCTCCGTCCCCTCTCCCCCTGCCTTCCTCAGTGAAACCTCACCTCACATTAAACAGTCTCCTCACTTCAAATTTTCCATTTTCACCGTTCTATTTTTACTAATATCCATCTCACATTTTTCAGTTGTGTTTTGCATATAGTGGTGACACTCAGCCTCCTTTAACTACATAACCAGATTTTTAGAAGCCTTATAGTATTTAATATCTTTCTTCACTGGTTGTTTTTAGCTCAGAGCTCAGAGAGAGTCGGAGCGGTGGGAAACCGTGAATTCCTCTCTATGGAATGTGTAGACGGCCGGTGACAGAAGTGCTTTGACTAGCTGATATTTCAAAGGAGCTGAAGGATCACATGGCTCAGCTTTATGTCTCATGGGGGTTAAATGGGATACACAAGAACTTTACAGTCTCACACACACACACACACACACACACACACACACACACACACACAGAGGCGCTGTACACCGAATCCTGTGAGTTTTCCATTGTTGTGATCTAAAAAGTCATTGATGTTATTTTACTTTTCCACTTACTTTCACACTTTAACTGGATCCAGCAGGAATTTAAATAAGTCATCCGGTCACTTTCCACCACAGTGATGGACAACATACATAAAACATAGTTATATTTATGGATTTAATCTCACTCTCATCACAACGAATGTCAGATCACATAGACTGACATCTGAGCCACTCACAATGTGTGTGTTGGTCTTTGCATCCACACCTTTGTCCTCCTCTGCTTAGAAACTATCCAGGTATACCCCCATGTGTCTTTGAGGGGCCGGCAGCCTGAGTCTTCAGGTGTGAAGAGATCTGGAAGATGTGGCGGTAAAAACTGCTCTGCGGCATCTTGCATGATGTCTGACGTGACGTTACAGACTTAGTGTGCTCCGTAGCCTCCCAGTCACACACACACCAAAAATAAGCCCAAAAGATGGTTCATTAGTTTCTGGTGGAAGTTAGAGAACTTATAGATAGCAGATCTCAGCTGTATATATATCAGATATCTGTTTTACACTGAGCAGGGGGGTCATAAGGTCGGAATTTGTCATTTCCAAACTCTCTCTTTCTCCTGCTCACCTATCATTAGCATTAGCACAGCCACCACTGCAGAGTAGTGAATCATTCAGAAGTTGACTCACTTGTTCACTAAAATACTGTTTTGGGTTTAGTTTGAGAGAGGAAACTAATTAACTAATATTTCTTTAGCGAACATCTAGAGGAAGATTTAGATGGTGGACTGCCGACACTGATCCTGGAAGTTACTCATTCCTTCCAGTAGCACCACACTGAAAGTGAGGTCAACCTTACATCAGCATCCACAGCACTTGATAATGGGACATTAGCTGACCATAAACCAGGGAGACCATGATGGTGATAGTTTGCAGTCGCACGCCACTGCCGTCGTGAGTGTTTATGAAAAGTAAAACCACATTTCCCATAAACCAAGTCGGTTTCCATCCTGCTGCTCCTTCTTTGGTTTCTTTGGCGGTGCTGCTTTTAATTAACGGTAATTAAAGGAGTGCATGTGGAACTCAAACCCAACCAATGACATCACTTATAATGATGCTGAGACTTTACGAACACAAATCTGACGTATGCATCGTTTGTTTTTCCCATTACAGATTTTGCAGATCCTGGTCAGAGCGGTCGTTGAAAATCTGACGGACAACCGGGGGGGGCAGGCGGTTACTCTGCAGTCCAAACTGAAGGAGCTCCTGGGAAGGGTCAGTTCGCGCCACAGCAGCGACTGCGAGATATGGCAGCAGTACGCTCTGTTGTGCGGAGACGGTCGCAGCACCGACCCAGAGGACAACGAAAAGGTTGGGGCCAATAATGTTAATATTTTAAATGTTTTGACTTGCAATGGTTGAATTCATTTAAACCGTGTTGTTTCACCACGCTGCTGGAATCACAGTCAGCTGAACCAACCAATGATTTAAACCCCAGGACAAAAAGACAGGAAGTAGATAAAAGTCATGGTGGTGTTATTGTGTGGTTTTTCAGGCTCTACAGTTTTTGTCCAAGGCCCATCGCTGCAAGGTTCAGGCTGGTGGCTGGGAGAAAGAACCTGGTCTCTTCAAGGAGGTGATCAAAAGAGCCATCAATATGGGTGAAGGTGAGAGCACCAACCACCATCCAGCTGTAGACACAACCACCATCCAGCTGTAGACACAACCACCATCCAGCTGTAGACACAACCACCATCCAGCTGTAGACACAACCACCATCCAGCTGTAGACACAACCACCATCCAGCTGTAGACACAACCACCATCCAGCTGTAGACACAACCACCATCCAACTGTAGACACAACCACCATCCAGCTATAGACACAACCACCATCCAGCTATAGACACAACCACCATCCAGCTGTAGACACAACCACCATCCAGCTGTAGACACAACCACCGTCCAGCTGTAGACACAACCACCAGTCCACGCTAGTGCACATCCACCATCCAGCTTTAGACACAACCACCATCCAGCTTAGAACCCAACCACCATCCAGCTATAGACACAACCACCACCAGCTGTAACACAACCACCATCCAACTATAGACACAACCACCATCCAGCTATAGACACCAACCATCCACCATCCACCTATAGGCACAAACCACCATCCACCTATAGACACAACCACCGTCCTGCTGTAGAACACTACCACCATCCAGCTATAGACACAACCACCATTCCCACTAGAGACACAACCACACATCCAGCTGTAGACACAACCACCATCCAACTGTAGACACAACCACACCATCCAGCTATAGACCACAACCACCATCCAGCTATAGACACAACCACCATCCTGCTTATAGACACAACCACCATCCAGCTAAGACTCAACCACCATCCACTATAACACAACCACGTCCAGCTATAGACACAACCACCGTCCATCCTGAGACACAACCACCATCCCAGCTGTAGACACAAACACCCTCCCACCTATAGACACAACCACCGTCCAGAGCATAGACACAACCACCATCCACTATAGAACACACCACCGTCCAGCTATAGACACAACCACCGCCAGCTATAGACACAACCACACCATCAGCTATAGACACAACCACCATCCACTATAGAACAACCACCTATCCACTATAACAACAAACCACCGTCCAGCTATAGACACAACCACCAACAGCTATAGACACAACCACCATCCGTATAGACACAACCACCGTCCAGCTGTAGACACAACCACCATCCAACTATAGACACAACCACCATCCAGCTGTAGACACAACCACCATCCAGCTGTAGACACAACCACCATCCAGCTATAGACACAACCACCATCCAGCTATAGACACAACCACCATCCAGCTGTAGACACAACCACCATCCAGCTATTGTATAGACACAACCACCGTCCAGCTATAGACACAACCACCATCCAGCTGTAGACACAACCACCATCCAGCTACTGTATAGACACAACCACCGTCCAGCTATAGACACAACCACCATCCAGCTGTAGACACAACCATCATCCAGCTGTAGACACAACCACCGTCCAGCTGTAGACACAACCATCATCCAGCTGTAGACACAACCACCGTCCAGCTGTAGACACAACCACCATCCAGCTGTAGACACAACCACCATCCATCTGTAGACACAACCACCATCCAGCTGTAGACACAACCACCGTCCAGCTGTAGACACAACCACCATCCAGCTGTAGACACAAAAACCATCCAGCTACTGTATAGACACAACCACCATCCAGCTGTAGACACAACCACCATCCAGCTGTAGACACAACAACCATCCAGCTACTGTATAGACACAACCACCATCCAGCTGTAGACACAACCACCATCCAGCTGTAGACACAACCACCATCCAGCTGTAGACACACCCACCATCCAGCTGTAGACACAACCACCATCCAGCTGTAGACACAACCACCGTCCAGCTGTAGACACAACCACCGTCCAGCTGTAGACACAACCACCATCCAGCTATAGACACAACCCACATCCAGCTATAGACACAACCACCGTCCAGCTATAGACACAACCACCATCCAGCTATAGACACAACCACCATCCAGCTATAGACACAACCACCATCCAGCTATAGACACAACCACCATCCAGCTATAGACACAACCCACATCCAGCTGTAGACACAACCATCATCCAGCTGTAGACACAACCACCATCCAACTATAGACACAACTACCATCCAGCTGTAGACACAACCACCATTCAACTATAGACACAACTACCATCCAGCTGTAGACACAACCACCGTCCAGCTGTAGACACAACCACCATCCAGCTGTAGACACAAAAACCATCCAGCTACTGTATAGACACAACCACCATCCAGCTGTAGACACAACCACCATCCAGCTGTAGACACAACAACCATCCAGCTACTGTATAGACACAACCACCATCCAGCTATAGACACAACCACCGTCCAGCTGTAGACACAACAACCATCCAGCTACTGTATAGACACAACCACCATCCAGCTATAGACACAACCACCATCCAGCTGTAGACACAACCACCGTCCAGCTGTAGACACAACCACCGTCCAGCTGTAGACACAACCACCATCCAGCTATAGACACAACCACCATCCAGCTGTAGACACAACCACCGTCCAGCTGTAGACACAACCACCATCCAGCTATAGACACAACCACCATCCACCTATAGGCACAACCACCATCCAGCTATAGGCACAACCACCATCCAGCTATAGACACAACCACCATCCAGCTATAGACACAACCACCATCCAGCTATAGACACAACCACCATCCAGCTATAGACACAACCACCATCCAGCTATAGACACAACCACCGTCCAGCTATAGACACAACCACCGTCCAGCTGTAGACACAACCACCATCCAGCTATAGACACAACCACCATCCAGCTATAGACACAACCACCGTCCAGCTATAGACACAACCACCATCCAGCTATAGACACAACCACCATCCAGCTATAGACACAACCACCATCCAGCTATAGACACAACCACCATCCAGCTATAGACACAACCACCATCCAGCTATAGACACAACCACCATCCAGCTGTAGACACAACCACCATCCAGCTATAGACACAACCACCATCCACCTCTAGACACAACCACCGTCCAGCTGTAGACACAACCACCATCCAGCTATAGACACAACCACCATCCAGCTATAGACACAACCACCATCCAGCTGTAGACACAACCACCATCCAACTGTAGACACAACCACCATCCAGCTATAGACACAACCACCATCCAGCTATAGACACAACCACCATCCAGCTTGTAGACACAACAACCGTCCGCTACTTAGACACAACCACATCCATCTGTAGACACAACCACCATCCAGCTGTAGACACAACCACCGTCCAGCTGTAGACACAACCACCATCCAGCTGTAGACACAACCACCGTCCAGCTGTAGACACAACCATCATCCAGCTGTAGACACAACCACCAAGTCCAACTGTAGACACAACCACCATCCAGCTATAGACACAACCACCATCCAGCTATAGACACAACCACCTCCAGCTTAGACACAACCACCGACCAGCTGTAGACACAACCACCATCCAGCTTGTAGACACAACCACATCCAGCTATAGACACAACCACCATCCAGCCTGTAGACACAACCACCATCCAGCTATAGACACAACAACCATCCAGCTGTAGACACAACCACCGTCCAGCTGTAGACACAACCACCATCCAGCTGTAGACACGAACCACCATCCAGCTAGTAGAACACAACCCACCATCCAGCTGTAGACACAACCACCATCCAGCTGTAGACACAACCACCATCCAGCTACTGTATAGACACAACCACCGTCCAGCTGTAGACACAACCACCATCCAGCTGTAGACACAACCACCATCCAGCTGTAGACACAACCACCGTCCAGCTATAGACACAACCACCATCCAGCTGTAGACACAACCACCATCCAGCTATAGACACAACCACCATCCAGCTGTAGACACAACCACCATCCAGCTGTAGACACAACCACCATCCAGCTATAGACACAACCACCGTCCAGCTGTAGACACAACCACCATCCAGCTATAGACACAACCACCGTCCAGCTGTAGACACAACCACCATCCAGCTATAGACACAACCACCGTCCAGCTATAGACACAACCACCATCCAGCTGTAGACACAACCACCGTCCAGCTGTAGACACAACCACCATCCAGCTGTAGACACAACCACCATCCAGCTATAGACACAACCACCATCCAGCTATAGACACAACCACCATCCAGCTATAGACACAACCACGATCCAGCTGTAGACACAACCACCATCCAGCTGTAGACACAACCACCATCCAGCTACTGTATAGACACAACCACCATCCAGCTGTAGACACAACCACCATCCAGCCTTAGACACAACTACCATCCAGCTGTAGACACAACCACCATCCACTATAGACACAACCACCATCCAGCTGTAGACACAACCATCATCCAGCTGTAGACACAACCACCGTCCAGCTAGTAGACACAACCACCATCCAGCTAGTAGACACAACCACCATCCAGCTGTAGAGACACAACCACCATCCACTATAGACACAACCACCATCCAGCTACTGTATAGACACAACCACCATCCAGCTGTAGACACAACCACCATCCAGCTGTAGACACAACCACCATCCAGCTGTAGACACAACCACCATCCAGCTGTATAGACACAACCACCATCCAGCTGTATAGACACAACCACCATCCAGCTGTAGACACAACCACCATCCAGCTGTAGACACAACCACCATCCAGCTGTAGACACAACCACCATCCACTATAGACACAACCACCGTCCAGCTATAGACACAACCACCGTCCAGCTGTAGACACAACCACCGTCCAGCTATAGACACAACCACCATCCAGCTATAGACACAACCACCATCCACCTATAGGCACAACCACCATCCACCTATAGACACAACCACCGTCCAGCTGTAGACACAACCACCATCCAGCCTGTATAGACACAACCACCATCCAGCTATAGACACAACCACCATCCAGCTGTAGACACAACCACCGTCCAGCTGTAGACACAACCACCGTCCAGCTGTAGACACAACCACCATCCAGCTATAGACACAACCACCATCCAGCTGTAGACACAACCACCATCCAGCTATAGACACAACCACCATCCAGCTATAGACACAACCACCATCCAGCTATAGGCACAACCACCATCCAGCTGTAGACACAACCACCATCCAACTGTAGACACAACCACCATCCAGCTATAGACACAACCACCATCCAGCTATAGACACAACCACCATCCAGCTATAGACACAACCACCATCCAGCTATAGACACAACCACCATCCAGCTATAGACACAACCACCGTCCAGCTGTAGACACAACCACCATCCAGCTGTAGACACAACCACCATCCACTATAACACAACCACCATCCAGCTATAGACACAACCACCATCCAGCTATAACACCACCAGTCCAGCTATAGACACAACCACCATCCAGCTATAGACACAACCACCATCCAGCTATAGACACAACCACCATCCAGCTATAGACACAACCACCGTCCAGCTATAGACACAACCACCATCCAGCTATAGACACAACCACATCCAGCTATTGTATAGACACAACCACCTCCAGCTATAGACACAACCACCATCCAGCTGTAGACACAACCACCATCCAGCTACTGTATAGACACAACCACCGTCCAGCTATAGACACAACCACCGTCCAGCTGTAGACACAACCATCATCCAGCTTAGACACAACCACCGTCCAGCTGTAGACACAACCATCATCCAGCTGTAGACACAACCACCGTCCAGCTGAGACACAACCATCATCCAGCTGTAGACACAACCACCATCAACTATAGACACAACCACCATCCAGCTGTAGACACAACCACCGTCCAGCTGTAGACACAACCACCATCTAGCTGTAGACACAACCACCATCCAGCTGTAGACACAACATCCATCCAGCTACTGTATAGACACAACCACCATCCAGCTGTAGACACAACCACCATCCAGCTGTAGACACACCCACCATCCAGCTTGTAGACACAACCACCATCCAGCTGTAGACACAACCACCGTCCAGGCACTGTAGACACACCACCGTCCAGCTGTAGACACAAACCACCATCCAGCTATAGACACAACCCACATCCAGCTGATAGACACAACCCACCCTCCAGCTGATAGACACAACCACCTCCAGCTAAAGACACAAACCACCATCCACCTATAGGCACAACCACCATCCAGCTATAGACACAACCACCGTCCAGCTGTAGACACAACCACCATCCAGCTATAGACACAACCACCGTCCAGCTGTAGACACAACCACCGTCCAGCTATAGACACAACCACCGTCCAGCTGTAGACACAACCACCCTCCAGCTATAGACACAACCACCGTCCAGCTATAGACACAACCACCATCCAGCTATAGACACAACCACCATCCAGCTACTGTATAGACACAACCACCGTCCAGCTGTAGACACAACCACCATCCAGCTGTAGACACAACCACCATCCAGCTATAGACACAACCACCATCCAGCTACTGTATAGACACAACCACCATCCAGCTATAGACACAACCACCATCCAGCTGTAGACACAACCACCATCCAGCTATAGACACAACCACCATCCAGCTATAGACACAACCACCATCCAGCTATAGATACAACCACCATCCAGCTATTGTATAGACACAACCACCGTCCAGCTATAGACACAACCACCATCCAGCTGTAGACACAACCACCATCCAGCTACTGTATAGACACAACCACCGTCCAGCTGTAGACACAACCATCATCCAGCTGTAGACACAACCACCGTCCAGCTGTAGACACAACCATCATCCAGCTGTAGACACAACCACCGTCCAGCTGTAGACACAACCATCATCCAGCTGTAGACACAACCACCATCCAACTATAGACACAACCACCATCCAACTATAGACACAACCACCATCCAGCTACTGTATAGACAAAACCACCATCCAGCTACTGTATAGACACAACCACCATCCAGCTACTGTATAGACACAACCACCATCCAGCTGTAGACACAACCACCATCCAACTATAGACACAACCACCATCCAACTATAGACACAACCACCATCCAGCTGTAGACACAACCACCATCCAGCTGTAGACACAACCACCGTCCAGCTGTAGACACAACCACCGTCCAGCTGTAGACACAACCACCATCCAGCTATAGACACAACCATCATCCAGCTATAGACACAACCACCATCCAGCTATAGACACAACCACCGTCCAGCTATAGACACAACCACCATCCAGCTATAGACACAACCACCATCCACCTATAGGCACAACCACCATCCAGCTATAGACACAACCACCGTCCAGCTGTAGACACAACAACCATCCAGCTACTGTATAGACACAACCACCATCCAGCTATAGACACAACCACCATCCAGCTGTAGACACAACCACCGTCCAGCTGTAGACACAACCACCGTCCAGCTGTAGACACAACCACCATCCAGCTATAGACACAACCACCATCCAGCTGTAGACACAACCACCGTCCAGCTGTAGACACAACCACCATCCAGCTATAGACACAACCACCATCCACCTATAGGCACAACCACCATCCAGCTATAGGCACAACCACCATCCAGCTATAGACACAACCACCATCCAGCTATAGACACAACCACCATCCAGCTATAGACACAACCACCATCCAGCTATAGACACAACCACCATCCAGCTATAGACACAACCACCGTCCAGCTATAGACACAACCACCGTCCAGCTGTAGACACAACCACCATCCAGCTGTAGACACAACCACCATCCAGCTATAGACACAACCACCGTCCAGCTATAGACACAACCACCATCCAGCTATAGACACAACCACCATCCAGCTATAGACACAACCACCGTCCAGCTATAGACACAACCACCATCCAGCTATAGACACAACCACCATCCAGCTATAGACACAACCACCGTCCAGCTATAGACACAACCACCATCCAGCTATAGACACAACCACCATCCAGCTACTGTATAGACACAACCACCGTCCAGCTGTAGACACAACCACCATCCAACTATAGACACAACCACCATCCAGCTGTAGACACAACCACCATCCAGCTGTAGACACAACCACCATCCAGCTATAGACACAACCACCATCCAGCTATAGACACAACCACCATCCAGCTGTAGACACAACCACCATCCAGCTATTGTATAGACACAACCACCGTCCAGCTATAGACACAACCACCATCCAGCTGTAGACACAACCACCATCCAGCTACTGTATAGACACAACCACCGTCCAGCTATAGACACAACCACCGTCCAGCTGTAGACACAACCATCATCCAGCTGTAGACACAACCACCGTCCAGCTGTAGACACAACCATCATCCAGCTGTAGACACAACCACCGTCCAGCTGTAGACACAACCATCATCCAGCTGTAGACACAACCACCATCCAACTGTAGACACAACCACCATCCAGCTATAGACACAACCACCGTCCAGCTGTAGACACAACCACCATCCAGCTATAGACACAACCACCGTCCAGCTGTAGACACAACCATCATCCAGCTGTAGACACAACCACCATCCAACTATAGACACAACTACCATCCAGCTGTAGACACAACCACCATTCAACTATAGACACAACTACCATCCAGCTGTAGACACAACCACCGTCCAGCTGTAGACACAACCACCATCTAGCTGTAGACACAACCACCATCCAGCTGTAGACACAACAACCATCCAGCTACTGTATAGACACAACCACCATCCAGCTGTAGACACAACCACCATCCAGCTGTAGACACAACCACCATCCAGCTGTAGACACACCCACCATCCAGCTGTAGACACAACCACCATCCAGCTGTAGACACAACCACCGTCCAGCTGTAGACACAACCACCGTCCAGCTGTAGACACAACCACCATCCAGCTATAGACACAACCCACATCCAGCTATAGACACAACCACCGTCCAGCTATAGACACAACCACCATCCAGCTATAGACACAACCACCATCCACCTATAGGCACAACCACCATCCAGCTATAGACACAACCACCGTCCAGCTGTAGACACAACCACCATCCAGCTGTAGACACAACCACCATCCAGCTATAGACACAACCACCATCCAGCTACTGTATAGACACAACCACCATCCAGCTATAGACACAACCACCATCCAGCTGTAGACACAACCACCATCCAGCTATAGACACAACCACCATCCAGCTATAGACACAACCACCATCCAGCTATAGACACAACCACCATCCAGCTATTGTATAGACACAACCACCGTCCAGCTATAGACACAACCACCATCCAGCTGTAGACACAACCACCATCCAGCTACTGTATAGACACAACCACCGTCCAGCTGTAGACACAACCATCATCCAGCTGTAGACACAACCACCGTCCAGCTGTAGACACAACCATCATCCAGCTGTAGACACAACCACCGTCCAGCTGTAGACACAACCATCATCCAGCTGTAGACACAACCACCATCCAGCTGTAGACACAACCACCGTCCAACTGTAGACACAACCATCATCCAGCTGTAGACACAACCACCATCCAACTATAGACACAACTACCATCCAGCTATAGACACAACCACCATCCAACTATAGACACAACTACCATCCAGCTGTAGACACAACCACCGTCCAGCTGTAGACACAACCATCATCCAGCTGTAGACACAACTACCATCCAGCTGTAGACACAACCACCATCCAACTATAGACACAACCATCATCCAGCTGTAGACACAACCATCATCCAGCTGTAGACACAACCACCGTCCAGCTGTAGATACAACCATCATCCAACTATAGACACAACCACCATCCAGCTACTGTATAGACACAACCACCATCCAACTATAGACACAACCACCATCCAGCTACTGTATAGACACAACCACCATCCAACTATAGACACAACCACCATCCAGCTGTAGACACAACCATCATCCAGCTGTAGACACAACCACCATCCAGCTACTGTATAGACACAACCACCATCCAGCTACTGTATAGACACAACCACCATCCAGCTGTAGACACAACCACCATCCAACTATAGACACAACCACCATCCAACTATAGACACAACCACCATCCAGCTGTAGACACAACCACCATCCAGCTGTAGACACAACCACCGTCCAGCTGTAGACACAACCACCATCCAGCTACTGTATAGACACAACCACCATCCAGCTACTGTATAGACACAACCACCATCCAGCTGTAGACAAAACCACCATCCAGCTATAGGCACAACCACCATCCAGCTATAGACACAACCACCATCCAGCTGTAGACACAACCACCATCCAGCTGTAGACACAACCACCATCCAGGCTTGACCCATCCTCTGAATCTCTGTCTCTGTTTCTCAGTGACCATCAGTTGCTGTAAGAAGAAGAGTAATCCAACAGAAGCTCTTCAGATGCTCTCCTCCACCCGCCTCAGCCTCAAGAGTCTGAGCTCCAAAGCTAAGGTATAGTCCACCTCCAATATCTGATGGTAGAGAGCAGGACATCAAGACTTCACTACCTTTTACTGCTGTTTTCTTGCATCAGTGTCTTCAACCCTCTGCGACCCACAATAGACCTGTTTTAGTCTTTTTTAGGGGGGTACAGGGGGTCTTTAGGGGGAGATAGCAGGTCAACAGTAGATGTCACATAGAAGTGGTGAACATCATCTGAAAGCTGGGAACCTGAAAATTAATTTGAGATGCTGCTCAGCACTTTGTGTGAAGTTGTTCTAGTCATAAATCAGAAAGAAACATTAATATAGTATATATAGAAGTATATGATGTCCATCCCCATGCTCTGTTATGTCTCATAAGTTGTTGCAGCATTTTTGGGGTTGATACCATTTGTTACACAGATTTGGTGCTAAATTTAACCATTTTTTTTTACCACTGGAGAATTGATAAAAATGATCAATTATCCCTCCAAAATACCACATTAAGACACCAAGACCTTGAGGAACACCATAGAAAAAGCCATGCTGTGATTTGGGATCAAAAACTATTCACATTTTGGAGATTTCTGCAGGAATTGCATTTTTCGGCGATTGGATGGCGAGCACTTCTGTTGTGTAAACTGCTCAGAAACCCCCTCATTGTCAATCTAGCTAGGAAAGCCATCCATCCTCTGAATGCTCTAGGTCTCTAGTTTGATCCATCCAGCCTCTAAATGCTCTAGGTCTCTAGATTCATCCATCCATCCTCTGAATGCTCTAGGTCTCTAGTTTGATCCATCCATCCTCTGAATGCTCTAGGTCTCTAGTTTGATCCATCCATCTTCTGAATGTTCTAGGTCTCTAGTTTGATCCATCCATCCTCTGAATGCTCTAGGTCTCTAGTCTGATCCATCCATCCTCTGAATGCTCTAGGTCTCTAGTTTGATCCATCCATCCTCTGAATGCTCTAGGTCTCTAGTTTGATCCATCCATCCTCTGAATGCTCTAGGTCTCTAGTCTGATCCATCCATCCTCTGAATGCTATAGGTCTCTAGTTTGATCCATCAATCCTCTGAATGCTCTAGGTCTCTAGTTTGATCCATCCATCCTTTGAATGCTCTAGGTCTCTAGTTTGATCCATCCATCCTCTGAATGCTCTAGGTCTCTAGTTTGATCCATCCATCCTCTGAATGCTCTAGGTCTCTAGTTTGATCCATCCATCCTCTGAATGCTCTAGGTCTCTAGTTTGATCCATCCATCCTCTGAATGCTCTAGGTCTCTAGTTTGATCCATCCATCCTCTGAATGCTCTAGGTCTCTAGTTTGATCCATCCATCCTTTGAATGCTCTAGGTCTCTAGTTTGATCCATCCATCCTCTGAATGCTCTAGGTCTCTAGTTTGATCCATCCATCCTCTGAATGCTCTAGGTCTCTAGTTTGATCCATCCATCCTCTGAATGCTCTAGGTCTCTAGTTTGTGGCTGTAAAGTTTCATGAGGCTGTGATTATCCTGGAGGTCACAGCAGGTCATTTTATACAGTGAGGTCAAGTTTAAAAAACTGGTCTCACTACAGTGAAATGGCTCCTATGGGGACTAACATTATCCTTAAGGGATCCTTAACACATATTTTTATGTTATTTATCTATGTTAGAAAAATCATTTTGAAGTCATTAGATGTTTTTCAAGTCTTGTATATTGCTATCAGCATCTACAGTCCACTCTCATAATGAATGAATGAATCCAAATCATCCGCTGTTAATGAATAAGATATTAATGATGTTAACAATATGACCCTTCAATGTATTACATAATTATTATTTATTATTTTTCCTCTGCATTACTCCCTTCTAGCAAGAGCACACAGATGTGACCACGGGTCAGGTCCACGCCGAGCTGCAGGACGGCGTCGCTGCTCTGGAACAGCTGATCTCGGAGCTGCAGGAGCTGAGCGGGAAGCTGCGTAACCAATCACAGTGACCTCTGACCTGTGACTCTGAAGGCTCCTCAACAGTAAAGACTGATCAGAGGCAGACAGAGACTCAGCTGCAGTGATCAGCCTCTTGTATTGTTGAACACCTTTAAAGGTAACCTCTATATTTTCCCATGTGTTTGTGTCTAAGTGACTAACGGGGACGAGGATTGAGGCAGAACGCTGTAACCAGCAGCCGCTAAACATCAACGTAACATTACATCCACTCAAAGTGACACTGACAGGCTCACATTGTTATTAGAAGGAGAAAAAAAAGGACCCTACAGAGAAATAAAACCTTTTTCTTACCTTTCACTTGATCCGGTCTGTTTGTTATTGAGTCCAAACCCCGCTCAAGAAGAAGTCTCGTTGTGAAATTCAAAGACCTCATCCACATTGACTAATGTCCGGTTCAGACTACACGATATCAGCCCGATTACAGCCTGACACGGCCGTCGTAGGGTGTCGACTCGGATCGGGAACGATAAATGAGTGTCGTGTGCGACAATCAATCGTTTTATCTCGTGTAGTGTGTCATAGTACACAACAACGGACGCCGCGTCTGGGACGCCTCACGACGTCCTGACAGAAAGTCTAGCATGTTCGATTTTTTTTTTTTGCTTTCCTGTCTGAGCGCAGATGCACACAGCTTTAAACAGAAGGCTACTTATTATGCAGAATGATGTCATTGGACCTTCAACTGCTGCCGGACCTCTCAGTAGGATATTTAATCTAGGTTGTGTCGGAGTAAAAAAACACCACCGCCGTTGCGTCTTTGCATCATTGGAGCATCCCGTTGTGTCTTTGCGTCATGGAGCATCCCGTTGTGTCTTTGCATCATGGAGCATCCCGTTGTGTCTTTGCGTCATGGAGCGTCCCGTTGTGTCTTTGCGTCATAGAGCATCCCGTTGTGTCTTTGCGTCATGGAGCATCCCGTTGTCTTTGCATCATGGAGCGTCCCGTTGTGTCTTTGCGTCATGGAGCATCCCGTTGTGTCTTTGCGTCATGGAGCATCCCGTTGTGTCTTTGCGTCATGGAGCATCCCATTGTGTCTTTGCGTCATGGAGCATCCCGTTGCGTCTTTGCATCATGGAGCATCCCGTTGCGTCTTTGCGTCATGGAGCATCCCGTTGCGTCTTTGCATCATGGAGCATCCCGTTGCGTCTTTGCATCATGGAGCATCCCGTTGCGTCTTTGCATCATGGAGCATCCCGTTGCGTCTTTGCATCATGGAGCATCCCGTTGCGTCTTTGCATCATGGAGCATCCCGTTGCGTCTTTGCGTCATGAAACAGATTATAGTACTATAAGTAAAGCAAATATTTAAATAATCATAATCATTTGAATTGTGTGTTTTTATGCAAAGTACAGTACACTACCCTCCCACCCCGGAAAATAGGGCTCTCCCAGAAGCTACGGTGTAATTCGAACACTGTAATTTACCATGTATATAATGTTTTTTATGTGAAATATATCGAACATTGAATGACATCAGATCTAAAATGTTATTGTTGAGGCAGATAAAAAAAATAAAAGGTTCATTTCAGACCCTCCAACACAACAAACTCTGCCCGGCTGGCTCTCACGTTTCCACCATGGATGTATTCCACTATTCCACCGTTGTCTTCCGGCAGCGAGACTCTTTCCATCATGTTGTCAGACACGTAGAATAACAATCAGAACCTGTCGTGTTGAAAACAAGCACCTTTAGTAGATGTGCCAGCTAGCCCCGATATACCACCATATTCTGTCTACAGAGCTCTCCCTTAGTACTGGACCAGTTTCAGAGATTGTTGTCCTTATTAGTCATTTAGACACAAAAAAATGGGGTTGAAAAATACATAAGTTACCTTTTAAATCAAGAGTTTTACAGGTGAAGACTGAGAATAACAATAGATCAAGTTAGAAATGGGAAACCAAAGGTCTCACTTTGTAATTTTTTTATACATCTATATCCACATTGGAATGTACACAATGACTGTACGTCATCAAATATTAAAATATTTTAAATTGTGAATGCTTGCTTTTATTTTTTTTTCTGTTGCATTAGAAAAAAAAAAGATTTGGATCTTAAAATGACCTTAATTTGTCACAAGATGAGTTTGATGAATGTACTATTACAGAGTTGGTGTCAATGTTCAAGAGCTGTCTAAATCTTTGTGAACTTCTGTACGTCTAGTGACTCAAACTCCTGGCGCTCTGCAGGCCTACCAGCTACCTCGGAGCTGATTTTGTGCATATTTTTGTCAAAGTTTTGTTGTCATCAGAGTGCATTTAACTTACTAGCAGCTGGAAATGTTGTTTTTGCTGACCGTCATGGTTTAATTCCTTACCTTGCTGAAGTGATGTAGAAGTGTACCCCCCCCCCCACCCCCCAGAATATAGTTTCTGATAGAAAACCTTCATAATGTTATTTATGTCAGTAGATTTGTGACGTCTAATTCCATTGGTGTCTTGGAGCGCCGATATTGAGGCTGGAACCCCCCCCCCCCCCCCCCTTGGCTAGGCGGGACAGCAGGCGACCTGGTTTATTAACCGATTCATAGAGCCTATCTTTTGCAAAAAATATTGAGGACTCTGCCTTCCTTGTTAACAGTTGATTTAAAGCCGAACGCGTAGCATCTAGCTGTTCCCCAAATGGACTTGGATGGAGAGCTTTTAAATTCTCCCTCCAACTCCTTAATTTTCTTCTCCAATTCTAACTGGGTTTTAAGGGTTTTTCTTCTTTTGTGCTGATGTGTAGGATATGAAAGCCCCATGAGGTAAGTAGTAGAACTCACTTCAGGTGATTTATTCTCAGCAAGGAATTGTTTAAGTTCTTTACTAATATAATCAACAAAAGGTGGGCTGCTTAACAAGGTGCTCAGGGCTCAGTGTCTACAAGAGGGGTCTTTATACGGAGGACTAATGGTCACACTGATAGGGGAGTGGTCAGATATAGTCTGAATTCCTATAGTACAGTCTTTAATTCTATCTAAAAGTATCCTGGAAGAAAGGAAAAAATCAATTCTAGAGAAGGCCTGGTGAGGCTTAGAGAAGGAGCTATAGTGCCGGCCGGTTGGGTTAAACACTCTCCACGCATCATGCAAGTCCAAGTAAGTACAAAATTCAGCTAGTTTAAGACTTTTGCGAGAAGGAATAAGCCTAGGAGGTGATTGGTCGACAGTAGAGTTACAATTAAAGACACTACCTAATAAAATAAAGGAGGTAGAAAAGTCAGACATGTCTGCTAGAAGTTTGGGAAAAAAAGGTAGATTCGTATACATTGGGGGCGTAAATGCAGCCCAGTAAATGCTCACCATAGATGTATCCGGAAATAAGCACATAACGCCCTTCTTTGTCAGTTAATGTTCTATCCAATGTAAAAGGAAGGCTGCGATGTAAGAGAATAGCCACACCCCGACTATTGGATTTAAAGGAGGAATAAAAAACTTGCCCAACCCAATTTCTACGTAATTTAATATGTTCCAGATCGGACAGGTGGGTTTCCTGTAAGAAGGCAATGTGGCACTTCTCCTTCTTTAATAAAGTAAGAATCTTTTGGCGCTTGACGACATGGTTTAAACCTTTAACATTTAGCGAGGTAATTTTGAGATCACTCATATGTATATCTACTAATAAGGTAAAAGGGTGGAAGCTTATTTGTAGATGGGTATACAAACCCCAAACTAACATGAGAAGTCAGATAAGATCTAGTCATACATGAGAGAGAGGACGTCTTATTACATGAGAAAATCAAATCCAATGGAAAAGGATAGCAAAAAATAAAACACAAAACATTAACCTCAAAAACAAAGCCTGACAGCTGGAGCCTATTGAACACTTCCCCCCCCCAAAAAAAACAACCAAAATCACAAATGGTGAACACATTTGGGTGAGTGAAGCTGAGAAGTAACAATACACCAAACCAGGAGAGAAATCCAGATCCCATCACTTACCCCTAAAGATCCAGATCAACTTCTGTCACCCTCCCGCCACCTACCACCATGAAAAGTACAGTCGTCCAACAGTATAGGGCTATACTAATTATTATTCATTCCAGTGTTATACCAAAAAGTAATCACTAGGCAACATCCTGTAATGTGGGTGACTCAGCATTTTAAACAGACTTAATTATGCATCTCAAAAAGACCAGGTAGTTGTCAAAAGGAGAAATTCTGTATGACAGAAACACCACTTCAATCAATCAATCAAACTTTATTTATATAGCACCTTTCAAACAAGCTAAATGAAATTCAAAGTGCTGTACAGACGATTGACAAAATGCGGAATGTTAAAAATGGACCTAGAGACCAATGCACACCAAAACAGACAACACAAAAGTTCCTCAAATATGAAAGCAACCAAATATGGGCATCCAAAATAAGAAAAGATAAATAAAAAACAAGGAAATAATAAAAATAAATAAATAAATAAAAACCGTGAAACTACACAAAGTAAGCAGATGGTATTAAACAACAAAATTCCAAAATAGTAAAAACAAAGGAGTAAAACAAACACCATATAGGTGATGATAAATAAAATAAGTATAAACTTGAACTGAAAGACACGTTATCAAGGGCCACGATCAAAATAAACTGAGGACAGCGTTGACTTTATCTAGTCCGTTAAATTATGCGTTAATCATACGACACCCTCTGTCCTTTCCTCACTGTGGATAATCCAAATGACAAACATAGATATGATACATATAATGTAAACAGATATGAAGAAATGGATGTCACACTCCCATGCTTTGTTCCTATTCCTAGTCACCTCAATGAAATAAGAAAATTATGCTACTTCTGGTACTTCTGTAGCTCTTTTTCTGCTAAGTGGGAGATATTATAGCTGTCAGAAATTCCTAATATCCCTGAGTTGGAATTACAATTCTGAATAACCGGATTTAAAACACAGCTTTTGCCACAATCCCACAACTTTTGTCTGCCGATGAGGTCACCATTATGGACACTCTGTACCATTTTAGAGTTCAGTACTCTGAGCTTGGAGGGAGGATCCCACAATCTTCCCTCCAATTTTGTTTCCTCACCCAGAAGAGTGACCTTGACATTGCTCAGCGTTTTTTTTTTTTATCTCACTTTTGTTTTTTTCTGTGTGTTTTAGTTTTTATCACAGCACACAGAGCCTCTGCTTTGAAGGGAGAGCCTATCGTAGCAGATAAGGATGGAGAAGACTTCTTTAAGATAAATGCTATAATGAGAGCCAATGTTCATGGATGACATGCTACTGCAATATGTAACGTATACAGGTGCTGCATGTTGAATAGGTAGTACTTTAAGGCACGTGGTTAGTGTTTACTCATTGCTTCAGATATCTGCACAGCATACGATATGAGCTAACACTCAGTTTAGGGGAATTAAATCCACATTTCCAGCCTCACACCACCAGTCATGGAATAAAAATGCAAAGAAATGATGACGCATTTCAGGCCCTGTATCACTCATTCACCACATTATATCACAGACACAGGATCAGTCAGAAGTGGTGACTAATGTTCTTAAAGGGACTGTAATGCTATGTCTAGATAAACCATATGAGAGTGATTTACTGCTTTAATAGACGCAAACACAAGTTTACTTGTTCTGCTTCAGACTCACTCTCCCAGAATTCCTGGTATTCCTCAGTGGGCTGCTGTTGAAACACTGAGGTCACCGCTCACAAAACTCCCATTACATCATATTTGAGTTAACTTGGGAGAGAGACCGGTTTCAGCTGGGACAGATCTGGGACATCTGAATGGGACTTTTTGGTAGTTCGGATCAATTTCTTTAACTTTTGTTGAGATTTATCGATGAAGCCGCGTCACATAAGGCCTTCTAAAGAAATATTTTGAAACTGGTTTTAATTTTTTAAAAGACTAAGGGTAATTATATAAACCCCTAAATGTATAATTGATAAATGTCATAGTTTTATCCTTTTTCCCGTAATCAGCCTGATTATTTATTATGTGTTAAACCTGCAATAACTGTTTTTTTGCCACCAGGGGGCAATACAAACAAGCTGTGAACATTGACATATACACCGATCAGCCAGAACATTATGACCACCTGCCTAATATTCAGTAGGTCCTCCTGACCCGTTGGACTCCACTAGACCTCTGAAGGTCTGCTGTGGTATCTGGCACCAAGCCGTCAGTAGCAGATCCTTTAAGTCCTGTAAGTTGCGAGGTGGAGCCTCCGTGGATCGGACTTGTTTGTCCAGAACATCCCACAGATGCTCCGTTGGATCGAGATCTGGAGAATTTGGAGGCCGAGTCAACACCTCCAACTCGTTGCCGTCCACATGATGTAAAAGAAAACGTGATTCATCAGACCGGGCCACCTTCTTCCATTGCTCCGTGGTCCAGTTCTGATGCTCACGTGCCCATTGTAGGTGGACACGGGTCAGCATGGGCACCCTGACCGGTCCCCATACGCAACAAACTGAGATGCTCTGTGTGTTCTGACACCTTTCTATCAGAACCAGCATTAACTTTTTCATCAGTTTGAGCTCCAGTAGCTCTTCTATTGGACAACACGGGCCAGCCTTCGCTCCCCACGTGCATCAATGAGCCTCGGGTCTGACCCTGTCGCCGGTTCACCGGTTCTCCTTCCTTGGACCACTTTTGGTCGGTCCTGACCACTGCAGACCGGGAACATCCCACAAGAGCTGCAGTTCTGGAGATGCTCTGACCCGGTCGTCTAGCCAGCACTATTTGGCCCTTGTCAAAGTCGCTCACATCCTTACGCTGGCCCATTTTTTCTGCTTCCAACACAAAGTTCAAAATGTTCACTCGGTGTCTAATATATCCCCCCCACTGCCAGGTGCCATGGTAACCAGATAATCCATGTTATTCACTTCACCTGTCAGTGGTCTTAATGTTATGGCTGTAAACGGTTGCTTATTAAGACATACCGTAGTTACGGAGCGACATAGTCGTTCATTTGGAGTCGTGTTTCTGACCACCTGATGAATATATGTCCAATATTCTCTGTATTTTAGCTGTATTTGGTCTCTACCAGCTCCACTATGTTCACCAGCTACTCCAATACAGTTTGATGGATAAACAAAGAGCTGAAACTCACTATGCATGCTCATGGGAGATCTCTTGTTGGGTCTACACCTGCTCTGTATGAAAAGCATCTTGAGATACCTTCTGTTATGATTTGGTGCTATATAAAACTGAATTGAATTATAAAGCTGCGTAAAAGGAAGGTGTATATTCAGCTGATAATTCTCTGTAGGTTCATCACTACGAGCGACCCCCTTTCGCATCATCACATTGTTTTCACGTTGGCATTTGATACATTGTTATTATAAAATATTGATTATAGCCGCTTTAATTATACCAATAATGTAAAATGTAACACTGACCCTGTCTCACTGATAACACTCACCATCTAGCTTGTGAATTATGATACCAAATACTCTACCTGTCTTAGTAAATGTACATTTAATGAGGTGTAACAGACCTTGGATGCAAACTCTGGGTTTGAATGTACAGCAGTTTCCCCTGAAATATAATAATTCTGGACAATTGGTATAACATGATGATATATTCAATGATCTGACCTTAAAGCAGCATGAATCCATTTTTTTTTTTGGTCACTTGGGGGCAGTGGAGTGGAACATATTATCAACTGATAAAGTTGTTATGGTGAACATGTTAGCAAAGAGTTACCTGTTTACACATGCAGCAGACACAGAACAACATTACCACTCATGAGGAGTTGTGTTTCAGGTGACCTGATTCATTTTTTGCTCTGTTTTGGTCTCCACCTACTCAAACATCTGGTTCTTTAGCTGCTAAATGCTCACCTATATGTTCCCCAGCTAGTCTCTAACTGTGTTTTGGTGCTGAGCAGGTAGTGTTTCAGTTTGTTTGGGAGAAAAACAAACGTTCAACAGCATGACGCTACTAAACCTGAGGGGGTTCACCCTATTTTTCCCCGATAAAGCAACACTGTGAACAACAAATCTGTGTTTAAATCAGCAGGAGGAGAGTTAGTAACGTTAGCTGTTAGCATCCGTTAGCAGCACATTCCTGACTGGATAAATAACGGAGCTAATTATGACCTTGCCAAGATTTTTTTAATCAAAGCAAATATTTAAATAATAATTTGAGTTGTGTGTTTTTATGCAAACAACCACTATAGATGACTATAACAAAGTACAGTACTGTGTACAGTAAAAAATAGGTCTTTTTGGACCTTCAGTGCATGTTTTTATATGTTGCATGCTGGGGGATTCTCTGTTTAGTTAAGTTTTGTTAATGGAAACATTACTACCCAAAACAGTCAGTCCTGTACGCTTCGAAAACTCCTGCATATAATGTCATGTTCTTAATAATCTGCTGTTTGGAGAGATTTTCAGTATAATAAATGCTGAAAAATAAGTGCGCAGTATGTTTTCTATAAATTAAAGTAGTGATAAAATAGAGGTTATGTCGGGCAGAATTTGTTTGGCCCCCCGGGCAACAATCTGGCCCCCCAGGAAAATAATTGCCCCCCCCCTGGTCATAATGGTGGTACTTGGAGAGTCAAATATTTTCTGAGGTGGTACGTGGTGTAAAAAGTTTGAGAACCACTGAAGTAGAGCACCTTAAAAATAGATATAAGCACAATTAATTATGTTGTGATAATGAGGTTGTGAACACAAGATAATGTCTTAAGGTAAGGGGGGGGGGGCTCATTAACATCAGTGATAACAGGCTGATAACAGGCTGATAACAGGCTGATAACAGCGCCGCTCTGGGCCTCCATATCTGCAGTGATCACTACCACCTGCTGAGGGATGACTGCTACTAAACCCAGTTTACACAGACGGGAAGTCGGTATCAGCTTACAGAAATGTGGCTGTAGAGTGAGTGTGTGTGGGGTGGGTCAGTCAGTGAGTGTGTGTGTGTGTGTGTGTGTGTGTGTGTGTGTGTGTGTGTGTGGGCGGGGGCTTTGGTTTGGTTTGGGTCCCCTGACACAATTGGGCCCCAAGAAACTCTCAGCCCGAACCCCCCCACCCTACCACCTAGACGTCACGTTTGGAGGCTGGCGGTTCACCTCCAACAGAGAAACTTTCCTGGAGTCCTCCTCCTCTTCCTCCTCCTTCTCCTCCTCCTCTTCCTCCTCCTCCTCCTCCTCCTCTTCCCCCTCCTCCTCCTCCTCCTCCTCTTCCTCCTCCTCCTCCTCTTCCTCCTCCTCCTCCTCCTCCTCCTCCGGTGCTTGTGACTGCGGACTGTGAGTGTAATCCAGCCCAGAGGAAGCGGCAGCAGCTCGGCGGGCCTCCAGGCAGAGGGAGACAGACAGCGGAGCTACAATCTCTCTTTTACGCCCCGAGCAGCAGCTTCTACGTTACATGCCCAGATATCTACATGATCCCAAACCTTTCCAAGTGAAACCAACGTTTCCAAAAACCGTGTTGGAAAGTCGGCAACGTCCCCTACAGGAATATGCTCAGGAACACAGTCGTTTTCCTCACTCGGAAGAAGTAAAAGGAGAGTTTCACGGAGCCCAAAGTTGGACCGATTTTTCCCCAAAACCCTTTTTTCCTTTCTTCTCGGTGTGGATATGGGTTGGATCAGATGGGGCCTCTTGTTTTCCTCTTGGTTCCTCTCCCCGGTGTGTGTGTCCGCGGAGCCGCAGCAGCAGCAGCAGAGCCGCGGCGGCTTCAGGAGGCTGTACGTGCTCCAGCCCGGGCCGGGGCCGGGACCGGGACCGGGGCCCGGGTCGGCCGGAGCGCACGGCGCGGTGCGCGTCAGCTCCATCTCGACGCGTCACGGCGCGGCGGGTCAGCCGCACACGTACAACGTGGAGCTCAACGCCAACTACGGCGGCCAGGTCCGGACCCGCAGGATGGGGAACCAGAACCAGGCGGCTTCAGCCCCGCAGGAGCAGCTCATCAAGCCGTCCGGGTAAGAAACTCTGGATCCGTGTCAGCGGGGAGGAATGCGTCCAAGTGGGGACTTAATTACTTCCTGTCATGTCATGACTTCCTGACTTTTATCATAAAAAAGTATCTTAAAGGAAACTTCACTAGTTGAACTACAGGCTGCAGCTTTTACAACCTTATCTCATCATAAATGCACATGTGTAATGTCACTCTGCAGATGTGCTGGGTTCTGGTTCCTCCCTCAGTGGACCTTTGTTATCAAGTGCTGCCTTCAGGGACACTAATTGGAGTTTGTTTGCACACTCACTGGGTCAAACTGTCTGACCTGCTGTTGGATTAAATGAATACTGATGATATTGTCTAATCATCGTTCCTAGCTAATATGATTAACCCCCCTGTTTATAAAGCAAACAGTATAAATTATCACCCAATTCTACACCTTTATGGCCAACTTCATTCCAGCTCATTACCACAAGTTTTACACTCTTTTGTTTTGTGAATTTAAGGTTAATAAACCTCATTTCGGTGAAATTCTACCTAATTATTTTATTTAAAAAATATATCAGAGGAACATAATGTTGATGGATTATCACAGATGGGTAGAAGTAAAAGTTAAAAAATGTTTTAATGGCAGCACATAATGACACCTGTGGGCCTCAAAAGTGACCCGAGAAGACCACAGATTAGAATAAAAACACCCAGAATTCAACGAAAGTAGTGGTCATTAATTGTTTTTGCAAAGACCGTAATAGTAGGGAACCATCCATGTTATTTTTGGGTAATTTATATGAAAGAAATCCATAATTATGATGTTGTGAATTTTGAAAACAGTTAAAATTTGACAGGAGGGTTAAAAAAAGTTATTTTTATGAAACGGTCGCGATATCCTGACAGTAGTACATGAAACAGGTAAAACAGGAAAACAAATCATGTGCCTCTGTGTCCTACTGTGCTCCTAACGGCATCTGCAAGATTTCACAGACCGGAGGAAAACAAGCAGTCAGAGCTGATCTGAGGTCTGCTGTCTATGAGAGCCGGCTGTCAATCACTCGCGAACTCTGATCAAACAGTCAAACTAGGCAGCGCTGATCAAATATGGATCAATATTCTGTTACTGTAATGACTATTTCTCTCCTCAGATGTTCTCAGAATCATCTTGTAGTTACTGTTTAGCTGTAAAATGGAAAGTTTGTGACCCGGCAGCCATGAAGCACCGCCCACCAGCTGGAGTACAGCCAATAGGAACGCTCTCTCTCTCTCTCTGAAATGACCTGTGATTGGTCAAAGTCTCCCGTCACGGGCTAGATTTTCTAAACCTTGAAAACAGAGACATGAGGAGGAGCAGAAGTCTCTCAGAACACTTGAATTACAATATGCTGAAAGGTTATTATGGGGTATCTGCCCAATGATGCCAAAAATATTCTGCCTACTGCAGCTTTAAAGAGTAGTAATTGCATTTCAGTGAATCCCAACTCTCCATCTACAGCAGGCGTCTCCGACCTTTCTTCCTCTGAGAGCTACTCACAGCACCACCAAGTTGTACATCACCAACAGCAGACATCATTTCTGTCTTACTTTCATGGTCCTTTAATAACGTTTCAGCCACCACAGTCATCGCTTCTATTATGGTACGTGTCCACGAGGGCGTTCTTTATCGTGAGGGGACGCGCCGCTTCCCAGCATTGGACGCTTGGTGTGCCGCCACTAGACACAACACACTCCTGCTTGCACCTGATTGGACGAATGCTTTCCCTCCGTGGGGCTGCTGCTCACAGCTTTCAAACTGTAAACAACATGGAGGCTCGTTTGGAAACTTTCTTCTCTTATTTCACCAAAATAGTTCACTAAAATGTGTTTCTGAAAACATTTGAGGCGAGAAATAATCCTGCAGTTGATGATTCATCTTTAATTTAGATCGACAACGTTTATTTTAAAAGATTCTCGGGAGTTTCCAGAGGCGGAGAGTCGCGTCGGACGCCCGTGATTTGCATAAAGTAGACTGGACCTCAACTAGCCACGCTACCAGAATGCATTGCACGGCTGCTTACATAGAAAATGAATGGGAAGCGTGGAAAGGACGGATCCTGTTGACACGTACCATCACAGCCCCTCCGTTGGTGAAGGGCTTTTTATTTCGTTAGGATGTTCGCCACTAAACGAAGCCTCTTCTTCTTCGTCGGTTTGGTAAACTGTCGTCTTTTAAGCCTTGTATTCAGCTCCTTCACCTTTTCTGTTCCTAAACCGCTACCAGCCGGAAAATCCAGTGAAAAGTTTCCGTGGACTTTGGTGAAGTGGCGCTCGACGTTACATCTTCTACTGACTGACACGCTCGCACCGCAAATGAGACACACACATTTGTCATCACCCATTCCTCATTAAAATAGTATATTTATTGGCCTGGCTATTTTCTGAGGTCATTGTCAGATCTGGTGTTCGCTTGCTGGTCAGCTAACATCGCCTGATGTTACAGCGTCGCTGATGTCATGAAATTTGAAAGCAGCGCAAGTTTTTTAATTGTCGGATAGTAATTGTGGATAGACGTTTAAACTGGTTTACAATGTGACTTTGTGTTATTAAATTTATGTCCATATTCTTGTAACCTTTAGTGAGCCACTCAGACACAGGTAGCTACTTGTTGGAGACCGCTGCTCTGCAGCATTTCTGCGATTAAAGTTGTAAATCACTGCCGTACAGCATGTTTTGACCTAACGTGGTGTAAGATAACAGTAGGAATGGGTATTTCAAAGTCACACAACAAATACAAAGCAATTGGTTAACTGTTGTAAAGGCCCTGCACACTCTTTAGTAGACCCACATAGTTTGATATGAAGTGAAATGAAATGTATGACAAGGATCATTATCATATCATATGCATCTGCAGTTTCCAGTGTCTCCAAAATGTTTGTTGGCATGGGTCAGAGTCTCTATACAGCTGTGCACATTCTCCCATCAACACTTTTCTCTATTTAGCACACTGTAACTCCTGGTTAAGGTGGTGCTGTGCTGAACAGATACTAATGCTGGTATCAATAGATTAGCTACATTTCATAGACTCTAACTAGAGCAGATATCTTTTTGTCTGGTCTTGATATGAAGCCAGTTTGTTATCGTACAGCTCTGGAAATTTAGAAGCACAATTAATAAATTTTTTCGTTCAAACAGTTGTCAACAGCGACTGGCTGCGCTCTCAAAGGTCAGCTCGGGTTGAAGTTCAACAAATTTGAACTTTCGACGGACATCTGCGCAGAGCCGCACAGTGCATTCACAGTAATGACGAGGCATGCTAAGAAGCTGTTATTCAATAAATACGCCTTTTATTGGTTCATTGAGCAGAGGTCTAATCACCCTGAATAAATGAAAACACCTACGTGGGTCTGCAGAGCCTTTAAAATCAATCTGTGTGCAAATCTAATGGAATCAACTGAGGTCATGTGATGTGATGTGTACACATATAAGGAATATGATTGTTTTGAATGGGCATAATGGCTAAGATCAAGACGAACTACGCCGAACAAATAAAAGTTAAGAATAGACAGGAATATTATGTACACAAATATACAAAATATGTATATATTTATATATATATATACACAGTATATTAGGGTTGTAACGATATGTTTTTACAACGATACGATGCGATTTCCATGGCTCCGATACGATATTTGGCTCATCTAGAGCGATACGATACGATTCAATGATCTGAAATCGATTCAGTAACTTTTTTTTGCCAAAACTTCAATCAGTGTGACTGTGAAATAAATATCTGATACAGGACAGAGCAGGTCAGGATTCCTCAAAGTTTTTCTTGTAAGGGAATCAGGGATAAATTAATTATGGATATAAACAAGTAAACACAACGATAAATGGTAAATACATACAGCTTTTATTAGAAAATAATAAAAAGTGTAACTTCAGGACGCTGATTCAGTTCTCAAGATACAAGGCAGTGAAATATTTAACAAGAAATATAATAAACAAACTTCTATTCAAGTTAAATGAACAATGGTTTAACTGCTGCTTCTGTCCTCATTTTAATATAAACAGTAGAACAATAATACAGAGATCAACAGCTGATAGTGATCAAACAGCTGATAGTGATCAAACAGCTGATAGTGATCAAACAGCTGATAGTGATCAAACAGCTGATAGTGATCAAACAGCTGATAGTGATCAACAGCTGATAGTGATCAACAGCTGATAGTGATCAAACAGCTGATAGAGATCAAACAGCTGATAGTGATCAAACAGCTGATAGTGATCAACAGCTGATAGTGATCAAACAGCTGATAGTGATCAAACAGCTGATAGTGATCAAACAGCTGATAGTGATCAAACAGCTGATAGTGATCAAACAGCTGATAGTGATCAAACAGCTGATAGAGATCAAACAGCTGATAGTAATCCATTAGTCCACCTACAGTGTTCATTTGGGGTCTTTTCATACATGAAAACATCTGGAACAACATGTTAAAACTACGTTAGACTAACGTTAGTTGAGTTTCTGTTTTGTTTTTTACTTTACTCCCAAAGTGATAATTTACCTCGCGGACCGTCTGCTCTCCGGCTGGATACGTGAGGCTGATGCTGCGTGATGCACATAGATATCATGACGGGGAAAGGAAAGTCATTTTCTCTGAATGAAGAAACGACAGCGCACGAGGAAAGAGCTGTGGGTGAAGCCGCCCTCGTCAAGTGGATTGATAACACCTGAAACTCTGCCGACTGGCTCCGCTACCGGGTCGGAGAGCGAGGAGTCCAGTGCGCCGTTCGTCTGCATGCACGCCATGGATGCGTGCTCACGCTGCAGAGGGCGGAGCTGGAGAGTGAACCGGAGTAACGTTTAACATTTCTTTACTAATAAAAAGTCCAAAAAAACATTTTCATATAACGTTTGTCGTCCTTATATACAAGGTGCAAATCTTTAGTATCCATACAATCGATTTTATATCGATATACGTCTCCCGTGAAGGACAACTTGCCGAGTACCTATCAATGTAGTTGGATCGTAGGAATATAAATCGATACGTCGATGTAGTAGATGAATCGTTACACCACCTGTACTTAAAGCTGTCCACTTGTCATCCGATCACTGAGGACGCATGTTAATATATGAACGGGGCCTCTGACATCATCAGGATACAAGGCTTTTGGTTGCTGCTGTTTCATTAAGAAAGTGTTACAGAGAACAGATGTTGTTGTAATGCTGCTCATTGAATCAATGTAACACTAGCGATGTTTCAGTTTCATGGCCCCCAGACACGACTTTTCCTTGATGCATGTTGTGTGTAAACCGCTGTTTTCATGAACTTTGTCTTGAATAAATTACAGGCAAGAAATGGGCCGCTCATAAATGCAGTCCTGTTTCACAACAGTGGTCCTGTTCAGACCTGGTGTTAACATGTGTCCTCAGTGATCGGATCACAAGTGGACAGCTCTCAGTACGTCCGTTCACACCTGGTATTAGAATGCGTCTCCAGTGACCACTTGTGATCTGATCTCACTTCCCCGCTCCATATGCAGATAAACACGTAGTAAACACACGGCCGATACAGCAGACGTTGTGACGTAATATTACATTAATGTCAGCAGTAATATCCTACATATTTTTACACATCAAAATATAAGGTTAGGCAGCGTCACCGTCTGTCTGATCAATTTTTTTCTGCAGGCCATGAGTGAATCTGGCAAGAAGAAACACTGATAATATAGTAAAAACGATATAGACATAAATTAGGGATGCTAATTTTGTAAAAAATTCTTAACTGATAACTGACCCTCGTTAACCGATTATTCCGTTAAAGCTTCAGTAGGCAGTATATTTTTGGCATCACTGGGCAAAAATCTATAATAACCTTTCAGCATATTGTAATTCAAGTGAGAGAAAAATAGACTTCTGCTCCTCATCATGGCTCTGTTTTCAGGCTTTAGAAAATCTAGCCTGTGATGGGAGACTTTGACCAATCACAGGTCATTTCAGAGAGAGAGAGCGTTCCTATTGGCTGTGTACCGGCTGGTGGGCGGTGCTTGGTATTTCCTCAACAAACTTTCTCATTTTACAGCTAAACAGTAACTACAAGATGATTCTGAGAACATCTGAGGAGAGAAATAGTCATTACAGTAACAGAATATTGATTCATATTTGATCAGCGCTGCCTAGTTGATCGTTTGGTCGGAGTTAGTGAGTGATTGACAGCCGGCTCTCACAGACAGCAGCTGGACAGCAGACCTCAGATCAGTTCTGACTGATCTTACAGATGCCGTTAGGTGCATTGGAGGACACAGAGAAACATGATTTTTTTTCAGGTTACATGTTTCATGTACTACTGTCACGATATACCGTCCGTTTTCTAAAAATAACTTTTTTAAATCATATTTGCGCCAATATCGCATACTGCAGCTTTAATGCTGAAAAAAAAAGCGCTGAAAATGCCTTTGGTATTCTTTGTCATTATCCAATTTAATCTGTAGGCCAACCGTCTCAATCTCAAGTCAGTTTTATTGTAGCATATATGCAATATTATATTTGTGTATAATTTGATTTGTATCAATAGCTACTTAAAAAGTTGTATGTAGGCCTAATGTATGTAATGAAATGAATACAAAAATACCTTTGAAATGGGGTATATCACCAAGATATATGTGTAAATATAAATAGAGGAGCAGAATCATCGCTTGTTGACCAGCGTGGAGAAATGGCTTCAAATAGACCCCGTCATCGGATCCAGCGAACGGTGATCGGCCCCAAAAGTCCCGATCGGAGCACCCTTATCTTAAAGTCTTCAAGAGATCCAAGAGAGCGATGACTCACCTCATCATCTGAGCCAACGTCTTTGATGATGATGATGTGAGTCATGAGTTCCCAGGTTGGTTCAGCTTCCAACAGCCTGACTCAAATCAACTCTCTGTGAACCTTTTCCAAACCAAAGTTTTGTAGTAAAACTAAAGCTTGTGAGATTCATGCTGGCATCGCAAGGCTAACAAACCCACCACAATACACGGTACACCTCAGCAACCTCAGTATCATAGAAAACTCCAGCCTTCCCAGTCATGTTTAGTATCACAAGGCCAAACCACATCTCATGAGCTCCGTGTTTGGGACGGCACTCAAGTCTGGAAAACATCCGGTGAGAATTGGTGGAGCCAAAAATCAGATAAGAACGGTGGAACATTTATGTGATGACGTGATTCGTCTCAAACCCTCCAGAACTTTGTGGACAACAATGTTAACTAGGCGTTACAGACCTCAAATGAAATGTGACGTGGCCTTTTTCTTACCTCAGATGCAGGCTCTGAAATTAACTTTATTCACTTCCTGCCACTGAAGCAGACAGTATTTTTTTTTATCTGCCACTTTTGAAATCTCTGCGCTAAATGAAGGAATAACATTTTAGATCTGAAGTCATTCAATGTTCAATATATTTTACATAAAAAACAATATATACATGTTAAATTACAGTGGTCGAATTACACCGTGGAGGGAGGGTACTGTACACAGTACTGTACTTTGTTATTGTCATCTATAGTGGTTATTCGCTTAAAAACACACAATTCAAATGATTATTTAAATATTTGCTTAGATTAAAATAAATCTTGGTAAGTTGTTATGAAGTTAAACAGGTCATAATTCTCTCTCTAATATCTATTTTATATTGATGTGAAAACATCTCCTTCAAAACAACTGGATTTATTCAAGTTTCTCGCCAAAAACTTAATTTTACGAGATTACATTTGAACACATCATGATAACGTTGTAATTAACCTTCACCCAATAGTCATTTTTCCTGAGCCGACTTTGAACGCCTCATAATAATAACTCAATGGCACCTCCGTTAACGTTAGTATCGCCGTTATTTATCCAGTCAGGACTGAGCTGCTAACGGCTGCTAACAGCTAACGTTACTAACTCTCCTCCTGATGATTTAAACACAGGTTTGTTGTTCACAGTGTTGCTTTATCAGGGAAAAACAGGGTGCGTCCCCTCAGGTTTAGTAGCTTCATGCTGTTGAGCACTTTTTTTCTTTCCGCCGTGTCTCCGGTCCAAAACAAACTGCGTAACTGTGGGAAAGCATCAATAAGAGGAATCGATGGTCACGGAGACATGAGATGCCAACAGACAACTACTGTTCTCTATTCCATCACTAGTGTTTTCCATGTCTGCCAAAGTGGCGGATGTCCTGATGATTTCACCCACCACTGCCAACAATTTATCCACATTTGGTGGGTGCTAATTTCAGACCCTGGTCGGATGTATTCAGAAACCGCCTCCAGCTTAAAAAAGTAAAGACCAATGACAGCCCAGCAAGTGATGCATCAGTCCAGTCAGGTGTAAAAAGGCTTGATGTTGACATTTGAGTAAAAGAGATAAGTCAGTCATCTAATGTGAAGTCTACTTGAAATGTCTCTTCAAAGGTAAAAGAGTTGCTCAACTGTTTTGTTTTCTGTTTGCAGGGTGAACGTCTGTGGAGGGCAGTGCTGTTACGGATGGAGTACAGCTCACGGGTCGCAGCGGTGCACGAAACGTAAGTGTGCAGTAAACTCCTTTCAGCGTTGTGGCCCGTTTTACTTGCATTTCAAAACATATTGGCTGTTGCAGCTTAGTAAATGTAATATACTAAGAGCTCCTTGTTATGTATAGTTATAAAAATACAAAGTGAAACCCGCCACATGCGTAATTGTTAACTTGATATGTTTATCATAGTTTCAATGGTGCTTTCAGTGCGACCATTTTGGTCACATATGCGACCAAAAATCTGTCCACTGTGACTAAACATTTTCATTGGTCGCACCGGTGCGCCTGACTTATAGCAGTTCTGTCTCTCTGTGTGTGTGTGTGTGTGTGCACGTGAAACTGCGCCCTGTACTCCTCCTGGGACATCACAACGATAAAACATACCGGTAATTCTAAATAAAGAGAACTATTGGTGTTTTCTTGTCAAGAAAAATGCTGAGAGCGAGTTAACATGAGGTGCCATTCATTAACATTATGATGCGTTCAGGCTCTATTCAGTAACAATGAGTATTGAGTGAAGGTAAATTATAACGTTATCATGATGCGTACAAATGTAATCTTGTAAAATTTAGTTTTTGGCGAGAAACTTGAATAAATCCAGTTATTTGAAGGAGATGTTTTCACATCAATATAAATATATATATATAAGATAATAGAGAGAGAATTATGACCTGTTTAACTTCATAACAAAAACAAGTATGCAAACGGTCATAAAGAAGTGGGTGTTAAAGTACATGGGATTTACTGTTTTACTTTTTTTACTGTGGTATCAAATTGGTTTTGAGAATCGTGGAATTTCACTACTATTGATTTTGACTACTAAATGTCTGGTATGTTGACATCCCTAGTGTAGGTCTATGGCAGAGGTCAGCAACCTGCGGCTCTTTAGCCGCTCTCCAGTGGCTCCCTGTGGATTTTTAAAAATGGAAATGAATAACTGTTTTTTGTTTGCATTTTCAGTTTTATTTATCATTGTTGTAGGTCTATGGTACGACGGTACAACGGAGTATCAGGGCCACATTGAGGGGAAAAAATAAATCTGAGATTTAGAGAATAAAGTCATAATATTATAAAGTAGTAATTTTCCGTGTTATTTTCTTTTTTTCTTGTAAAGTTATGTCTTGATTCTCGTAATATTCCGACTTTTTTTCACGTAAAGTTATGACTTTATTCTCGTAAAGTTATGACTTTATTCTCGTAATATTACAACTTTTTTTCTCGTAAAGTTATGACTTTATTCTCTTAATATTACAACTTTTTTTCTCGTAATATTACGATTTTTTTTCTCGTGAAGTTATGACTTTATTCTTGTTATATTACGCCTTTTTTCTCGTTAAGTTATGACTTTATTCTGGAAATCTCCATTTTTTTCCCTCAATGTGGCCCTGATACTCCGTAGTACATTTACGATTTGGCCCTCATTAGACTTATATAATATATACTTAGACTATAAACTGTGTTACCTTCATCACAATGATCATATGTTTTGCAGCTCCAGACAGATTTCTTTTTTTTTTTTTTTTTTTTGCCTAAAATGGCTCTTTTGATAGTAAAGGTTGCTGACCCCTGGTCTAAGGGAACTGACAAAACACTTAAAATGTATTATTGCAGCGCTAAAAGGCCACAGTGAAAATTGTTGGGTGCACCTAAATTATGTCCCGGTGCACCTTAAATGAAAAAGTTGCTGCACACCACTGCAACCACTGTAAAAAGTTAGTCTGGAGCCCTGTAGAAGACAAGGTGTCGCATGCTAAACGCATCAAAGAAACGGAGGGCCGAGCTGCCACGGTATGAGATGAACTTGAGAGATCACAGGCTGAATTAGCTTCAGCTGCAGAACGGCTAAACGCACGTGGAGATGAAGACTGACGACTTAGAAAATCAAAGCAGAGGGAAAAGATCTGTGTGTGTTTGGTCTCTGAGACGGTGCTGAGGGTGCTCAACTACTGCTGGACTTTGTTCAGGATGTGGTTAGAGCTCAGCCCTGATCATCCTCCACCGGTGTTGGAAAGGGTCCGTTGCACTTTGGCACCACCGAAACCAACAGAGCGGTTCTTATTCACTTCTGGAGATTCATCACAGAAGAATATCCTGCACGATGGAGCAAAACTCAGTTTTGTGCAGGATTTTTCAGCAGAAACAAGGTGGCGGTGCAGTGAGGGGAATGCTCTACGTTCATAGTTTCTGTAATTTTGTTCTGCTTTTTTATGTTAACATGGTATTTGACGGCAGTGTTTTTGTTTATTTGGTTGTTTTTCTCCAACTAGACGAGGTAGGACTACATCTCTTTTCAAGATTAAAACACAAACATGAATAGTTTTCTTGCAAGAGATGCATTTAAATGCTGCAGAACTGGATAGATTGTCAGGTCTTATATGCACCATGCAGTAATTATCTAGGGGGTTACTTGTACTGATACTTAAATCTGTGTCGTTCCAAATTGCTGATGTCATTCATGATCAATCTGGAAGGTATATCCTTGTCCAGGGTAATACTGTATATCAATGCTCAAACTGAACCCAGTTTGCATCTACTAATGTTGATAATCCTGCATTTTTCCAGAATCTTTTTTTTACTCTGCAGAGTGTGTATATTATTGGTGGAGATTTTAACTGCACTTTGGTGCCCACTAAGGATCGCTCTACTAATGTCGACCATACTCGTGTGCAGAGAAAGAAAGTATTGAGCCAAACCTGCAAAGATTTAACTTTGGTTAAATTGTAGAGGGAGCTGCACCCAGATAAAATTCAGTACTTCTGTTACTCAAGCACATAAGTAACTCACTCACGTATTGATTATTATTTGGTCTCTTCTTATTTGGTCTCTTCTTTTTAAAAATTAAAGTGTTGCTACGATAGTATTGTGATAAGTGATCATGCAGGAGATGGAGATTCCCAGTTGAGTTCCTGCAAGAGTTTATAAAATCTGCTGAAAGATGCATTTAAATTATTTTGAAATAAACCTTGATCAGACTAATGCCTGTGTCAGATGGGAGGCATTCATGGTGGATATTAGGGGGGAAATTATTAGTTATACGAATTTTAAAGCTTATGAAAATGGAAACATTGGAAAATCAAATAAGGTTGTTGGAACAAGACTTGTATAATGATCGATAGACAAAGTTGCTAAAAGTTTAATGTGGCTTTAACTATCCTACTATGATCAAGGAGAAAACTGTGGTAAACTGCTGGCGACTTAAGAAACAACAGTAACAGTACAGGCAATTAATAGTATTGTGATACCTGCACGTGGCCTGTCCTTGGACCCACTGGAGATTAATAAAAGATTATTATGTCTTTATTAGGTCCGTGCCTCAGAATGTTCAGATGACTTGGGAGAGGCAAAATGAATTCCTTGGATCAGTTGCGATTTCAGACTTTGTTCATGAGGTTAGAAAACAGGAACGTGACCGTCGTCTACCGATAGAGGAATCATCGGAGGTTATTCAGAGTACTCAGAGTTGGAAAACACCTGGGCTGATGGCTTTCCTGTTGAAAGATTCAGGGAAAATCTTCTGGCCCAACTTCTGGCCATGTTTAAGGAATCTCATGCAGAGGGAATACTTAGTACAATAGATAACCTCAATCCTTAAACCATGAAATCCCCCAACTGAGTGCTCTTCTTTCAGACCTGTTAGTCTGATGGGATGGGACACCAAAATACTCACTAATAAGTAAGACCAAAGTACCTTCCACATCTTGTTTGTAATGATCAAAATGGCTTTTGAAAACAGAACTCTAAAGATACAGCAGCTTTTGACAGGATAGAGTGGGACTATCTTTTTAATCTGCTTTCCAGATTTGGGATTAGTGTAAAATTTCTCAGATGGATCCAATTTTTGTACCAAAACCCAACTGCTGACATATTGACCAATAATAATGTTTCTAAACCATTTAATCTGCAAAGGTCAACCAGACAGGGGTGTCCTTTATTATACCCCCACGACAACGTAGTGGTCCGTCCGTCCGTCCGTCCTTCCGTCCTTCCGTCCTTCCGTCCTTCCATCCGTTCACGTGTCACACTTTCGTTTCCGGAGCCAAACTCGCAAAAAAACTATTAAACTTAGGAACTTAAAATTTGGTGTGATGGTTGAAAGTGTGGTCTAGTTGTGCCTTTTCGGAGTTAGAAATCCAGGGTGGCCCAAATTTCTGAAATCTTTCCGAAAAGGGCAAAACCTTTAGCTCTACTTTAGTAGGGGTCAAGCAGTTAGGGAGGGGGGGGGGGGGGGTAGTGTTTGTGAGCCATGCTCACTTTTGCCTTGTTGCCTTTGTTATTTGTGTTGGCCATCGAGCCTTTGGCTCAGAGCTCATGAAGGCATCTCAGGCGTAACTGTACTGTAGGTGGTCACAAACACCACATATCTTTTTGTATGACGTAAACGAATGTTTTTGAACAAAGATAAAAGTTTACAGAATATTATAGATGCACCGTTCACAGCCACGAAGGAAGGTTTTACATACCTAGGGGTTAAAATTAGCCCTGTATCTATGATTGGTCACATAAATATAATAAAAATGTTAGTGTTACCAATTTTTTTAATATTTTTTCCAATCCCTTCCACTTCCACTACCTAACACTTTTTTTTCATAACATTGATGATTTATTGAAGAAATTCATCTGGAATCATAAAAAGGCTCGACTCCAACTAAGGCTATTATATTTACCGTATGAAAGAGGAGGGCTTCAAATCCCCAGTTTGAAATGGTATTACTGGTCTGCCCAGATAAGATCTGCAGTGTATTATTTTTCCATGGCTCCCTTTCTAAGCTTGGGTGACTACAGAGCAGATATTCACATCAGGACTTCCTCTTTACTTATATCCAGCTAACGTCAAAAAGCTCAAAGAATCCTTAGAACCACAATCTCAGTGTGCTACTCTGCACATCAACGCTGTCACAGTTCTCCCCTATATGGGGTAACAGTTGTTTTATACCCGGTAGAGCAGATGGTGGATTTAAGATGTGGTTTAACAAAGGTGTAGAGAAGGTAGCCTGCTGTCATACATTTGGAAAAAGCATTTCTTTAAGTTCTTACAACTGAAACATTTTAATCTCATCCACATATATAAGCAATTGTTGTCTGTACCTCCATTGTCTAAAATTGAGGAACTACCTCTCACCCACATGAATGTTAAAGGTCAATTCTTTTTGTTTTTTGTGACTTATTGTGAACTTATTCAAAAGTATCATCTTCCAAAAAGCTATAGAGGCGTGAAGAGTTGATATGAAGGTTGATATTCATGAAGCTGATTGGGAAACAGCTTGTTTTAAGGCCCCGACCCAGTAGAGTAAGTCAAATGTTCCCTAATGTTCCAGATTCTGTGTAAAGTGCACAGAGGAAAAATGTACATGAATTCACTGTTTATGGGAGTATACAGAGCTACAAGGATTCTGGAAGAGCGCGGTTGAATGTATGAGCCTTTTAATTGGAAAGGAAATTCCTTTTGAGCCAAGTTTTGTGTACTGGGAATATACCCTGAAGACTTAAGTGCAACTCCGCAGCGGTCACTGCTCATTGACTTCGGACTTTTACAAGCCAGGAGGATAATTGCACTAATGTGGAAGAATTTTGGATATACCTTCTATTGGAATGTGGATAAAGGAACTGGCAGCCTTTCTAGCTTTGGTCTGACTGACTTATATTTAAATAGGAAAGACAAGCTCGCTTGTGGAGCCCCTATATGGAGTTTTTGGAAACTCATAATCCTGAATGATTTGAAACTGTCTGGAAACTACAGTATGCACTGCTTTGACTTGTTGTTTATTTGTTTTTGATCATGTTTTTTGTGTCTAATTTGGAGCAGATTGGTTAATGTACGACAAAGTTACAGCTACTTCCTGTTTTTTGGCGAAAGGCGCTTATTCGCCGCCACGCCACGGCAACATAGTTTCATAAAAATGGAAGCTTTGAACAACTTTTCATTACAAAGGTCTTAAGACTGTACTGACCAAATTTGAAGTCGATCGGGTTAAATCTCTAGGATCAGTTCGTTAAAGTATAGTGCCTGGAAATGGCAAAAAAAGAGCCCTAAAATAACACATTCAATTCAAAATGGCCGACTTCCTGTTGGGTTTATGGTATACCTCCAAGAGGCTTTTTTGTACGTCTCAACATGTTACATATACCTGCCAAATTTCATATTTCTAGGTGAAACCACAATGAGGGGCTCAATTTTAGCATTTTTTTAGGGAGCACTATCGAGTCATTTTGTCACATCCGAGCAAGAGACCCAGAAAATATCAACATTTTCACCAGTCCTGATACATGTGCCAACTTTGGTCAGTTTCTGAGCACCTTTAACTGCGTAACTTATAATAATAAACAAAACAGTTTCAATAGGGCCTCGTCGGGCGCTAACAACCCCTGAAACTCAAAGTGGGTAGTTCCGGCGGGCGCCATCTTGTTTTTTTTTTTTAACCAGAAGTGACCATATTTGGACAAGAGGGTGGAGCTAGGGAAGAGTGAGGCTCAGTAGGGAAAGGTCACGTTAGCATAACAAATGCTAAGCGCTAGCTTGGTTAGCAAGGTGCATCCGTAATTCACCTTAACAACTGGGATGCTAATTTTGGCTTTTAGGTTGCTGCTTGGATTTAGAGTAGCATTTTTATTTTTATGATGTGTGTACCTCTGTCCTCTAACACGGACACAAGGCAAACTCTCATTGAACAGCAATTACTATTACTTTGTGTTTTTGTAAACAATTTAATTATAAACACACTGGTTGTGTAGATATGAATGGTGACGCCATGGCAAAAGTCACACCCACAAAGCGTGGTAAATGAGACGGGGTCCGTGTTGCAAGACAGGTCGGGTTGGTTGCGCTACAATAATCGTTTTATCTTATCTTGTTTTCATTATGGTTGGAAGCCAAAATCGTAATTGAAAATGAATTTCGATTAATCGCCTTTTATTGACACATTCTCTCTTCTGATGTCATCGTTAGTCTCTGCTGTCTTAAAAAACTTATAAAGTGTTCTGCCCTCCCTGTCCTGCTGTTGTTAAAGCCACGTCTTGTCTCGCCACGGCCCCTCAACTGGCAACGGGTTTGGGCTTCTGGGAAATGGTGTTCAGCAACGCCCGGTTCAGACTACACGATATCAGCCTGATTATAACCCGGCCGTCGTAGGGTGTCCACTCGGATCGGGAACGATAAATGAGTGTCGTGTGCGAAAATCGATCGTTTTATCTCGTGTAGTGTGTCACATCCGGGACGCCTCGCGATGTCGTCCGGGACGCCTCGCGATGTCGTCCGGGACGCCTCGCGATGTCGTCCGGGACGCCTCGCGATGTCGTCCGGGACGCCTCGCGATGTCGTCCGGGACGCCTCGCGATGTCGTCCGGGACGCCTCGCGATGTCGTCCGGGACGCCTCGCGATGTCGTCCGGGACGCCTCACGATGTCGTACGGGACGCCTCACGATGTCGTCCGGGACGCCTCACGATGTCGTGAGGGACGCCTCACGATGTCGTCCGGGACGCCTCACGATGTCGTCCGGGACGGGACGCCTCACGATGTCGTCCGGGACGCCTCACGATGTCGTCCGGGACGGGACGCCTCACGATGTCGTCCGGGACGCCTCACGATGTCGTCCGGGACGCCTCACGATGTCGTGAGGGACGCCTCACGATGTCGTCCGGGACGCCTCACGATGTCGTCCGGGACGCCTCACGATGTCGTACGGGACGCCTCACGATGTCGTCCGGGACGCCTCACGATGTCGTACGGGACGCCTCACGATGTCATGAGGGACGCCTCACGATGTCGTCCGGGACGAGTCACGATGTCGTCCGGGACGGGACGCCTCACGATGTCGTCCGGGACGCCTCACGATGTCGTCCGGGACGCCTCACGATGTCGTCCGGGACGCCTCACGATGTCGTCCGGGACGCCTCACCATGTCGTCCGGGACGGGACGCCTCACGATGTCGTACGGGACGGGACGCCTCACGATGTCGTCCGGGACGCCTCACGATGTCGTCCGGGACGCCTCACGATGTCGTACGGGACGCCTCACGATGTCGTACGGGACGGGATGCCTCACGATGTCGTACGGGACGGGACGCCTCACGATGTCGTACGGGACGGGACGCCTCACGATGTCGTACGGGACGGGACGCCTCACGATGTCGTACGGGACGGGACGCCTCACGATGTCATACGGGACGGGACGCCTCACGATGTCGTACGGGACGGGATGCTTCACGATGTCGTACGGGACGGGACGCCTCACGATGTCATACGGGACGGGACGCCTCACGATGTCGTACGGGACGGGACGCCTCACGATGTCGTACGGGACGGGACGCCTCACGACGATATAATATTCATAACTTGGTTTTCATTAGTGTATAATCACCTGAAACTAAGAATTGTTGTGTTTTCATTAGTTTAGAATCAGCCCTTCATATCTAAACAGGGAGCGGGTCCTCTTCACAGAGTCTGCTGTGTTGCTCCGCCATGTTTCTACAGTAGCCCAGAACGGACAAACCAAACACCGGCTCCAGCGAGAGCCTTTTTATGTTACCTGAAGGCCACTGTAGTTCTTCGACACGCTTGTGAAACTGCGGTAACGTGAGAGTGCAAAACTGTGGTACCGCCAGCCGCCGTCTGACTTCCGTTGCTCCTAAAGTAGTGGTAGGATGGCCTCTTCAGTGCGTTGCAGATTGCAACCAATATAATACCAACCAACTGAATACTAGCGGCCATTAAAGGGACAGGTGTAGGATTTACACACTGTCCCTTTAATGGCCGCTAAAATCTGAAATATTAAGTAAACAACAATATTAGATCATTATGTATGTTTTTAGCATCGTTGATTTGACATATATAGAGGAGGTTGTGTTCAAAGGCTTGAATTTTTTAGTAATTTGCATTATTATAAACATCAGCGTGTTTTTTGAACGAGGTTTTGTTACTTCTGGAAGCAAAGTTCCAGTTTCTTCTCTCGATAAGTGTGCTGTCTGCGTCATGTTACTTACAGAGTTGTTGACTGTGGACCCATCGACTGGAAGCTGTGTTGTGGTTGAATATAGGCTGTAGAGTAGTACAGTAGTAGGACTGTTTGGAGTGTAATATACACATAATGTAGCGTGTTTAATAGGACTTCAAAGAAACAGCTAGTCACAGATATGGTCAAACTTGTTATTGCTGCAGAAGTCAAACTCTTAACTTCATGTTATTAATGCCGATCAGTCAGTAACGGGCCTTGTGTTCTTCCCTGACTTCCATAACTGAGATAGCCGTCGCCGTAGAGGACATATTGTTTTTGTTTGCCTCTTTCTTGGCAGCCGTGACAACGCGTGATTCAGGAGACATTCCAGTTCCTCCTCCGAACTGGATGAAGTCAAAATGTGGGCAGATTATTGAATTGCACGACAGAACGGTGCTTTGTTGAATTTGCCCAAAGTGAACACATCATCTCGCAGACAAATCCTCTTTGTAACTTTGTGGAATTGCTCAGTTTACTGTCCTAAAGGAAAGCAGACAAAATGTAAAGGACAAATACTGTGTGTGTGGACTTGAAGCTTCCTCTATAACTGGATATATGTACATTTGAATAATAAAATTGAGGGATCATATGATGATTCACATCACTAGTACTGTAATTCTGGACCCGTCTTACTTGGTGCAGATCTGTGCGTATTTGAATGGTAACGGTTCAAATTAAAGCCGATCAAATGTCTTAACTTTACTGTGTAAAGCCTGCTATGTGCTTATCCATTTTATCGTCCACACATAGAGTTTACATATTGCGAAGTCTTACCAGCAACGTGCCCGACACACCTCACTTACTCGCGCCCGATGATGTGTTGGGCCGAGCGCAGCACCCGTCCCTGAAGCCTTACGGTCCACGTTGGTGCAGCTGCCGTACCAGGTGGTGCAGCAGCCTGTCAGGAGAAGGCTGCTGCAGAGAAATGCAAAGAATGCACTTGTTGAAGTCTAGCTGACCCAGAGATTTAACGCACACCTGGAGGCTATGACATACCAAGGAAATACAAAAAAATATGTCAGGATGTCAGCAGGAGATGGCCAGCAGTAAGTCATGAAACAAGTTTGGGGGTCTGGTTATGCAAGACTACCATTTCTGTAGTGAGCTTGGCAAGTTTGGAGCCTGGCACCAATAGGTGAAAAGTTGACCCTATGACACACTCTGAATGACAGCCCCTTCATTTGCATAGTGACGGAGAAATGCATGAAGAAATGTATAAAGAAAAAAAATACAGAAATAAATAAGTTTGGGAAAATTAATACGGGGGAAAATGCAAAGGGAAAATAATAGAACAATAAATAAATAAATACTTTTAAAAATGAATAAATCTATTTTAGAATACATAAAAAATAAAAAGAAATAAATGCAAAAATAAAAGGCATTTAAAAAGAATACAAATAAATAAATAATTAAAAGGGAAAATTGCTGCCTGCATTTATTTTTGTCTTGTTGCGAAGGAGGTTAAATAACGCTTCAAACTTTTTGGCGAATTTTGGCCAGGGAAAACTGGCATGGCCATTTTCAAAGGGGTCCCTTGACCTCTGACCTCCAGATATGTGAATGTAAATGGGTTCTATGGGTACCCATGAGTCTCCCCTTTACAGACATGCCCACTTTATGATAATCACATGCAGTTTGGGGCAAGTCATAGTCAAGTCAGCACACTGACACACTGACAGCTGTTGTTGCCTGTTGGGCTGCAGTTTGACATATTATGATTTGAGCATATTTTTTATGCTAAATGCAGTACCTGTGAGGGTTTCTGGACAATATCTGTCATTGTTTTGTGGTGTTAATTGATTTACAATAATAAATATATACATACATTTGCATAAAGCAGCATATTTGTCTACTCCCATGTTGATAAGAGTATTAAATACTTGACAAATCTCCCTTTAAGGTACATTTTGAACAGATAAAAAATGAAAAATGTGATTATTCATGATTAATTATTTATCTATTTACTTCCCTAATTTATTTATATTTGATTCTGGCAGCTTCCATCCTCCATACATATGGTGCATATTCGTAAATTAACTCATGTTCATTCAAACACAGTAAAAACCTGTATATATATTATGTATAGCATAAAAGGACTGGCTGATCTTTGTGTCTCTTGGCGTATAATGAGGCTGCCATTTGGTGCATGCTCTGAACTTAAAAAGGAAAAGTGCATTTTATTGTAACCTTTGTTTATATTTGTAACTCTATAACATAACATAGTAGAAAGTAGAAAGTAATTTCTGTGATCTCAGAACGCACTGATTGACAATAGACAGGTTGTAAACACATTCCCAGGTTAGTCAAACTTATTTGGAAGAGAACAAAGTTGAACAGTAAAATCACATTAAATAATTAGCTGATTCAACATTTACACCGATCAGCCATAACATTAAGACCACTGACAGGTGAAGTGAATAACATTGATTATCTCGTTACCATGGCACCTGGTAGTGGGGGGGGATATATTAGACAGCAAGTGAACATTTTGAACTTTGAACTTTGTGTTGGAAGCAGAAAAAATGGGCCAGCGTAAGGATATGAGCAACTTTGACAAGGGCCAAATAGTGCTGACTAGACGACTGGGTCAGAGCATCTCCAGAACTGCAGCTCTTGTGGGATGTTCCCGGTCTGCAGTGGTCAGAACCGACCAAAAGTGGTCCAAGGAAGGAAAACCGGTGAACCGGCGACAGGGTCAGACCCGAGGCTCATTGATGCACGTGGGGAGCGAAGGCTGGCCCGGGTTGTCCGATCCAATAGAAGAGCTACTGGAGCTCAAACTGATGAAAAAGTTAATGCTGGTTCTGATAGAAAGGTGTCAGAACACACAGAGCATCTCAGTTTGTTGCGTATGGGGACCGGTCAGGGTGCCCGTGCTGACCCGTGTCCACCTACAATGGGCACGTGAGCATCAGAACTGGACCACGGAGCGATGGAAGAAGGTGGCCCGGTCTGATGAATCACGTTTTCTTTTACATCATGTGGACGGCAACGAGTTGGAGGTGTTGACTCGGCCTCCAAATTCTCCAGATCTCAATCCAATGGAGCATCTGTGGGATGTTCTGGACAAACGAGTCCGATCCACGGAGGCTCCACCTCACAACTTACAGGACTTAAAGGATCTGCTACTGACGGCTTGGTGCCAGATACCACAGCAGACCTTCAGAGGTCGAGTGGAGTCCAACGGGTCAGGAGGGGGACCTACTGAATATTAGGCAGGTGGTCATAATGTTCCGGCTGATCGGGGTATTTTCATCCTTTAATGGGTACATACTCCTTAAACAGAGGGGTTTGGGTTTGGGACCACTAACAGGTTAAACTGGCCGTGTAGCCCGGGTCAGACAGCAAACAACATTCACCAAACTGCTGTTTCCTCCTCGGTTAGAAATGTTTGCCTTGAGATGAATACATCACTGGAGTCCAGTCACAGTTGATTCAGTGAATAGCTGGGATGTTTGATATGATAGGTGTTTCTATAGCGTCATTCCTGGCGTGTATCTCTGGCCCGGAGCATTAGTGAGGCCCGCAGACTCTCAACGGACCGTCTTATCGGAGCTAATCTGAACTCCGAGGGCCAGCGGTGACTCAGATAATGTGGAATTCAATACCTCATATATCAATGTCATATCTTTTCCACCGCTACCTACTTCTGAATTTAGTGAACATCTGTCCCGGTCACATGCGGAAGGTTTTAAACAGGCGGTTGCAGTTAAACCCACGAACGCAATTTTCTTCCCTTCACTCTGGAATTTTAAGGTCTTGCATCACGGCAGTGACACAAAGAAAATCATTATGCCTCCCAGTTTCTGCTTCTCACCTTGGATCCCTACCACATGAACACAGCTCACACACACACACACACACACACACACACACACACCCAACAATATTTTTAACTCTTGCAGACCTCGGTGTGAATGTGAAGGGGGGGGGGGGGGGTCACTGAGCAGCCAGCCCAGCATAGCTGCATCTAAAGGGCAAGGACATCAACTGGACTGGTCTATTTTCTGTCCCCAGCTAACAAGTAAATTACCTTCACTTAGTCCCTCACTGTGTAGCATTACTGCTTGTTAATCAATCATTAATTAATATAAAAAATATGTATCTATAAATAAAAACTCAAAATTATGAATCATAAACCCATGAATTGTCGTAAAAGGTGAAAAACGGGGATTGGCACTACAGATATCATACACCCAATTTTGGAAAAAACAGGGAAAACTTAAAAATCTGATATTAATGAATTGATTCTCATAATCTCAGGGATGCTACGGAGATCTTGGGTATAGTGAACAGTGATCAAATTTGTTTTATATACACACAATGAAATGTTTATTTGACTACATAACTAAACTACTAACTACTAATTTTGAAAAAAATTCTTAACTGATAACCGACCCTCGTTAACCGATTTATTAACCGTTACCAGACAAGATTCGCAGTGTTTACATATTCAGATTTCAGCTACATTCTGTTACTTTTTAGATAAAAGTTATTTATGTGATATTTTTGGATTGTATTTACATTTTACTGATTGTTATTGTTGCTATTGTTTTTGTAAAAAAAATAAATCCATTGAAGGATGAACACCTGCTTTTTTTTTGGTTCACATGGCAGCCAGTGTGTGTATATAACACCATGCAGTAAAGAAATTCAGCTCACTTGGGTAACAACTTTTATTACATTCAAAAATATAATAAACAAAAAAAAATCTCTAAGAATGACAAAAAATGTGTCTTCCAAGTTTAAATGATGGTAAATGAAAAAATATGTCCACAATCTTTCAGGGGGGCTACAGAAGATGCCTGACCCTGGTCCGTGTTTCTGATCAGCAGCCACAGTAGGGGTGAGGAGTCGCAGAGGTCACGACCTCTCCCAAGGTCGGCCGTCCACGTTGGTAGTCCTTTTGGCCTTGTGAATGAACAAAGAATAGTTAGAATTTTGAATTCAGTTGTTGAGTTTGGACTATAATATCTCACACATATAGGCCTTATATATAGGCTAGAATATCTTTAAAAAGGCTGCTGTTATGCATATATAGGAACTTATTTAGCATGAAACTCTATGCTGGTCTTTTGTTGGTTGAGAGAAGTTTCTTCCGTTGCCTCTCACGCTATAGTACCACATCATTTCGATGTCAATGCGTCTTTACATTATTATAAATTACACCTTTCATAACACATCTCTGTAGTCATCAAAAAGCTGCTCGTAATGAACTAAATCTATATGCAACCTTTAATCAACTAAAATCAGTGTAATGAGAAACTATTTTATGAAGGCTGTGAGGGTTAGTGTGAAAACTGGATGTTGAATGATCCCCACTGGAAGAACTTCTATACCTCGTCGTCCATTGACTTGTGTGTGCAGTAGCTCCTCCGTGGTTGGAGGTAGAAATAGCACAGTGCCGCGGTTCATCGGGCCTCTGGCTGCTGCTCTGCTGCGTTGTGTCTTCGGAGGACGGCCCTCTGCAGGTCCGCAATGTAGCCGTAGTCCTTGTCGACCTTCACAGCGTACAGACTCCACTTCTGTGACTTCTTGTTGAACAGCTTCCTGTATCTGATATAGTGAAAGTAGCATATTGACCAAAAACAGGAAGAGATGGTTACTGAAAAATTAACTAGTGATAAATTTGCAAAACTGCTGCCTGTTTTACCTTATATTATAAAACTAATATACTTCCGTTTTAGTGGGTGCACTGTTGTCAATTTTAAGAACTTACTCGATGGAGCCGTCAGCTTTTTTTTGCACTGGTCGGTGGACGTGATGGTTATAATCCAACCCGGCCAGCAGGGTGCGAGCTGAGTAGACGGGCGGGGTGAAGCTGGATCTCTTGCCGGCGTACATCAGTATGTGGTTGTGAAGGGACTCGAGTTCTGCTGTAGACCTAAACAGTGAAAACCGAGTATTACAGCCATCATAGAGTATGTTGTCATTGGTCATTAGTTGATAAATACAGACACAATCAGTTGCAACCAGGGTCTGAAATTAACTTTCTTCGATTCCTGTCACTCAGAAATTTTATCTGCCACAATCTCTGTACTAAATGAAGGAATAACATTTGTTATTGTCATCTATAGTGGTTATTTGCATAAAAACACACAATTCAAATGATTATTTAAATATTTGCTTTATCTTTATTATCTATTTTATATTGATGTGAAAACATCTCCTTCAAACAACTGGATTTATTCAAGTTTCTCGTCAAAAACTTCATTTTACCAGATTACATTTGAACACATCATGATAAAGTTGTAATTTACCTTCACCCAGTAGTACTTTTTCCTGAGCAGACTTTGAACGCCTCATAATAATAACAGAATGGCACCTCCTTTAACGTTAGTAGCTCCGTTATTTATCCTGTCAGGACTGAGCTGCTAACGGCTGCTAACAGCTAACGTTACTAACTCTCCTCCTGCTGATTTAAACACAGATTTGTTGTTCACAGTGTCGCTTTATCAGGGAAAATAGGATGCACCCCCTCAGGTTTAGTAGCACCATGCTGTTGAGCGCTTTGTTTTTTTTTCTCTCCGCCGTGTCTCCGGTCCAGAACAAACTGAAACATGATACAGCGTGCGTATGAGTCATTGTGCAGCGTAACTGTGGGAAAGTATCAATAAGACGAATCGATAGTCACGGAGGCATGAGATGCCAAGAAAGAGGACAACTACGGTTCTCTATTCCATCTCTAGTGTTTAACCTGTCTGCCAAAGTGGCGGATGTCCTGATGATTTCACCACCACTGCCAACAATTTACCCACATTTGGTGGGTTGTTGGTGCTAATTTCAGACCCTGGTATTGAACATAAACTTTACATGTAAATGGCCACATACCTGAATCCCAGGTACTTCACTACTTCACCCAGCCAGCGTGCATTCAGCACTATCTCAGTGAGTGCTCGTTGTGCCTCAGATCCCTTCTCTATCCACTCCTTGTCCTCGTGGTCCGGCGGGGGGCCGTGGTGACAGGCGCCGAGAGCCCACTCGTGTTCCCCCGTGACGTGGTGGAGTATGCCGACCCACATGTCCTAAGAGAACAACACATCAGCTATGATCCGACACATTACGCTGAAATGTGCAGCTGTTATCAACTACTCCACACGTGGAGCAACGTAAATAAATAACGGTTCATGTGGTGCTCACAATGAAGTCGTCGTAGGTTGCAGACATCTTGGCACAGAACCAGAAGTGGTTGCACACGTCTTTGCTCCAGATGAGTAAGATGGAGCAACCCTGCTGTTCGCTCGCCTGAACCACAGAATGAAATGCAAAAAAAAAAAACAATCGAAGAAAATGATTGGTGTGAAAATGAGTTCAAATGAAATCCGTTCCATAATATTACCCGCTGGATCTAAATGCAAAAAAAAAAACAATCGAAGAAAATGATTGGTGTGAAAATGAGTTCAAATGAAATCCGTTCCATAATATTACCCGCTGGATCTTCTTTCCGAGGTTTTTCGATCCGTGCCACATGTCGAAGGTATGGCGAACTCCCCATGACTTATATATGCCCTTGGCTGTATGGACGGTGAACAAAAAGACATTTGTAAGTACAGAAACCTGCACCACTCCTGCACGAGTCAACACACTAATTAAAAACCTTTAGACGTACTAAAGAGTGCAGCTATCTGCCGGTGGACGTCGGTGCATATTTCGCTCAAGTTTCCCATTTCCCGATGAAGCGCGTCGAAGGTCCGCATGAAGGCTTCCTTCTCCATGAGGACGCTGTTCGGCGCCGTTTTGCGTTTGTCCACCGTCACCATGGAGATGATCTCCTTGGAGTCGTTCTCCATCACACTATATGTGCAGTACTGTGCACCGAACCCGGGGCTGTCCATCCGACCATCTCCTTTTAAAACAAAATAATACATTTCAGAAATTGGAACACACCTTTTTCATGCTTCACTCTAGTGGATCTGATACTATCTATGTAAAAAATAGACCTTACCCAGGACCACAACGCTGGCTTTTGGCTGTAGCTGGGAAATAACTTCACCTCGCTTCTCTTCCCAGAACTCCTTTATGCTGTCCACACAGTAGCTGTCCTGTATTTTGGAAAATGTGGACCTTCCCACCACCCCCATGTTCATAAATTTGAACAGTAGCGCAACTTTAGCGTAGTTGTTCCCAGAGAGGAGGATGTTCACGGCCAACATGAAGTCCCCTATCAGCATCCCGTACTCCAGAGTGGACTGTGAACTCCAGCGCCACACGACATGACCAGATGGACACGTCTAGGAAAAACAACAGAAGAGGGACAGAAAGCAAAAATGTGTTTTTATTGTGCATATCAGAGCTTACTGCATATCTTTTGCACATAATATGGGCAAAAAGTACCACACACTCCAAAGTCATGCAGCATATTGTTCCAAAAATGGCCGCTCCAGGCTGGTGTCAGACAAAGACAACATAATACCCACCCACTCAATGACGGCAGCTGTGGCCCGGGATTTGACGGCCACCTTAAAGGGTCCGGGGGCCCGGCACACTGCACTGGTGACGGGGTCCTTGGCGGTACACATGGGGATGGGCAGCAGGAGGTACTCGGCCAGCAGCTGCAGGTTTAGATGATAGGCGATGGAAGCCGGCTGGCCGATGACCTCGTCTTCGCTCTGCGCCTGGAGCTCGTCCGGCATCTCGGGCGCATCCGTGTGAGTCGGGCCGACGTCCGAGGAGTCGTGCACGGTGTCCTCCATGCTGATGGCTGGGAGTGCATCCAGGCGAACGCTCGTACAGGGGAGGGCACCGCCGGTTCTGTTGGGAAGATATTAGGAATCACAAACAAAGGATGGATAGATCATAGAGGTGTAACGATTCATCTACTACATCGACGTATCGATTTATATTCCTACGATCCAGCTACATCGATAGGTACTCGGCAAGTTGTCCTTCACGGGAGACGTATATCGATATAAAATCGATTGTATGGATACTAAAGATTTGCACCTTGTATATAAGGACGACAAACGTTATATGAAAGTGTTTTTATCACTTTTATTAGTAAAGAAATGTTAAACGTTACTCCGGTTCACTCGCAGCTCTGCCCTCTGCAGCGTGAGCACGCATCCATGGCGTGCATGCAGACGAGCGGCGCACTGGACTCCTCGCTCTCTGACCCGGTAGCGGCGTGGAGGGAGACGGGTCCATTCAGAGAAAATGACTTTCCTTTCCCCGTCATGATATCTATGTGCATCACGCAGCATCAGCCTCACGTATCCAGCCGGAGAGCAGACGGTCCGCGAGGTAAATTATCACGACGGGAGTAAAGTAAAAAACTAAACAGAAACTCAACTAACGTTAGTCTAACGTAGTTTTAACATGTTGTTCCAGATGTTTTCATGTATGAAATGACCCCAAATGAACACTGTAGGTGGACTACTGGATTACTATCAGCTGTTTGATCACTATCAGCTGTTTGATCACTATCAGCTGTTTGATCTCTATCAGCTGTTTGATCACTATCAGCTGTTTGATCACTATCAGCTGTTTGATCGCAATCAGCTGTTTGATCGCTATCAGCTGTTTGATCTCTATCAGCTGTTTGATCACTATCAGCTGTTTGATCACTATTAGCTGTTTGATCACTATCAGCTGTTTGATCACTACCTTTGTTCTACCGTTTATATTGAACATGAGAACAGAAGCAGCAGTTAAACCACTGTTCATTTAACTTGAATAGAAGTTGGTTTATTATATATTTTTGTTAAATATTTCACTGTCTTGTATCTTGAGAACTGAATCAGCAGGTCCTGAAGTTGCACTTTTTATTATTTTCTAATAAAAGCTGTATGTATTTGCCATTAATCGTTGTTTACTTGTTTAGATCCATAATTAATTTATCCCTGATTCCCTTACAAGGAAAACTTTGAGGAATCCTGACCTGCTCTGTCCAGTATCAGATATTTATTTCACAGTCACACTGATTGAAGTTTTGGCAAAAAAGTTATTGTATCGATTTCAAATCATTGAATCGTATCGTATCGTATCGTAACGTATCGTATTGTATCGTATCGTAACGTATCGTATCATAACGTAACGTATCGTAGCGTATCGTAACGTAACGTATCGTAGCGTATCGTAACGTATCGTATCGTAACGTATCGTATCGTATCGTATCGTATCGTATCGTATCGTATCGTATCGTAACGTATCGTATCGTATCGTATCGTATCGTAACGTATCGTATGGTATCGTAACTAATCAAAACGTATCGCAACGTATCGTATCATAACGTATCGTAACGTATCGCATCGTAATGTATCGTTACGATCGTAACGTATCTTATCATATCGCTCTAGATGAGCCAAATATCGTCCTTGAATCGTATCAGAACCATGGAAATAGTATCGTAGTAGAAACGTTTCGTTACACCCCTAATAGATCATTACACCACAGACGGGGTGTTTTGTCACTTACCGAACACACAAAGGGAAGCTGCTATCATCACTGTCGACTTCCCTGGTCTCCTCCTCCTCCTCCTCTTCCTCTTCCTCTTCCTCATCTACCCAAGATGAGACAGACTCCGTCTCTTCAGCGTGGCACAAGGTGTCATCTGCCCAGTCAATGCTATAGACGGGATAAAATGATTTAGTCATATTATCTTGCACCGATATACAAAGGGGGCACATGCTCAAAACATAAAGAGGAAATTCACAAAACAGATAAACTTACGTGGAATTCCGAATGTCGTTGAACTCGTCCACGTTGATGCTGGTGGCACTCAAATCAAGTGATGTCATACTAAGCACAATGAAATGATAAGAGAATAAGATCACATTACTAACGTTGCCACCAGAATATGACCACCACCACCAAGAAAAGCAGGATATAATTCATATCCTGCCGTATTTGTCACCGTAATGGAAAACATACCTTGAATCGAGTTCCTGTACGGACGCAGCCTCGTTGTCGCTGGTAACCAGCTCTCCGACACCAGCCACAGAGAAGTCATCGTCTCTGAAAATTAGGGAATCAAGTTTAAATCGAAGTGAACCCATTGCACATGAAAAAAATAATAATAAATAAACGCGTTGGACTCACCGGTCAGAGAGAGATTCAGTCAGAATGCAGGATACCTCCGTGTACGGCAGTCCAGGGTTTCCGACCTTGCGCGGTATTGACTTTCCCCATCTCTTCTCATAGCTGCAAAACACATACAGTACAATACCATTAGAGATGTTGATCATACACGACACTGCAAAAAGGAATATAAAAGCTTCAAGATGTTTATTGTCACACCGGTTATACACGTACAATTTTTGCAGTGAAGCTCCGTTAAGAAGAAGTGTATGTTCTACCTCCGACTCACAGGAGGTGGGGGAAAGATGCGTTACTGTCCATTGGTTTGGAGAAACTTAGATTTTCCCCGAAGGGTTCCCTCAGTTCTTCTGAAAAGACTTGGAAACCTCTTCTAAACCATACCGAGTCTCTGACCTCTTCGCCTGGTTGTGACGACTGAGCCTCCTTATTTGTTTTGTTGGATTGCTGTCGTTATTTTCTTAATCTCCTTTTCTTTGTGTGTGTTTGTGAATATTACATGTGTTTTATTATTTCATGTGTTTCTAATTTTGGTGTCATTGCTGCCTTAAGTCTTGTAACTATTAGTGTTATACTGGTTTATTTCCTTTATTGTTGGGGGTGGGAGGGAAAAATGGATGAAAAATAGAAGACTACTTATTTGCTCCGTAATTTATATGCCTTGCAATGTTCTTCCATTTAAAAAAAATAATATATATAAAAAAAAAAAGAAAAGTTAAGTAGCAAAACATAAAATAATAATAATAATAATAATCATAATAATAAATGACACAATGATAACAAAATAAATTTACAATAGAATTTTAAAAAAGTGTATTTACAAATAATATACAGTACAATAATAAAGGAAATACTTGGTAAATATATGGGAGCAGTAGAGGTTGCATACTATAAAAATAATGCACAGGTATTTTTTTTTATATTGCACATATTGCATTGATTGAAGTATTGCACTTGTTTATTGCAGGTTTTGTGTGTGAGAGAGAGAGAGTTGAATGAGTTTTCTGTTCAAAAGTCTTATGGCCTGGGGGTATAAATAAGAAATGATGACATTATTTTTTTTTTTTATATACTTTATTTGTCCCCCCTTTTTTTCCGAGGTTGTTTTCGTATATGCAATTTACAGTTCGTAATTACAATAGTTTATAAACCATTTTTAAGTAGTTGAGCTTAGAAACAAACACACTAGAGAAGTACACAAGAGAAAACAACATCAGCATTTAAAATTGAAATAAAATTAAAATAATGATAATAATAATAATAATAATAATAATAATAATACAAAAAGAAAGAAAATTATGACATTCTAGGCTGAGATTACTTATTGCTTATTGTTGAAAAACAAAAATAAAACGGGAAAATATATATCACAAAACGGAATTTAATTTTGAAAGCAGGACTCAATAACATATAAAAAAGTAATAGTTTAGGTTGATAAATAATAATTGCTGCTGCAAGTCCTGTTCAGATTATGAATGTAAACTACAGTCATAAGGAGTACTATGACTGTACTACTCCTGGAGTACTACTCCAGGAGTAGTACTCCAGGAGTAGTACTCCTGTATGAGTAGTAGTACTCCAGCAGTAGTAGTACTCCAGCAGTAGTACTCCAGCAGCAGTAGTACTCCAGCAGTAGTAGTACTCCAGCAGTAGTAGTACTCCAGCAGTAGTACTCCAGCAGTAGTACTCCAGCAGTAGTACTCCAGCAGTAGTACTCCTGTATGAGTAGTACTACTCCAGCAGTAGTACTCCTGTATGAGTAGTATGTGTATTCTCTATATGTGGAGTGAACCTCAGAGAGCATCTTTACATCTCCAGCAGCAGTACTACTCCTGTATGAGTAGTACTACTCCTGTATCAGTAGTATGTGTATTATCTTTACCTCTCCAGCAGCAGTACTACTCCTGTATGAGTAGTATGTGTATTATCTTTACCTCTCCAGCAGTAGTACTACTCCTGTATGAGTAGTACTACTCCTGTATCAGTAGTATGTGTATTATCTTTACCTCTCCAGCAGCAGTACTACTCCTGTATCAGTAGTACTACTCCTGTATCAGTAGTATGTGTATTATCTTTACCTCTCCAGCAGCAGTACTACTCCTGTATCAGTAGTATGTGTTTTATCTTTACCTCTCCAGCAGCAGTACTACTCCTGTATCAGTAGTACTACTCCTGTATCAGTAGTATGTGTTTTATCTTTACCTCTCCAGCAGCAGTACTACTCCTGTATCAGTAGTATGTGTTTTATCTTTACCTCTCCAGCAGCAGTACTACTCCTGTATCAGTAGTACTACTCCTGTATCAGTAGTATGTGTATTATCTTTACCTCTCCAGCAGTAGTACTACTCCTGTATCAGTAGTATGTGTATTATATTCACCTCTCCAGCAGCAGTAGTACTTGTATTCTCTGTATATATATATATATATATATATGTAGTATATCTTTACCTCTCCAGCAGCAGTACTACTCCTGTATCAGTAGTACTACTCCTGTATCAGTAGTATGTGTTTTATCTTTACCTCTCCAGCAGCAGTACTACTCCTGTATCAGTAGTACTACTCCTGTATCAGTAGTATGTGTATTATCTTTACCTCTCCAGCAGCAGTACTACTCCTGTATCAGTAGTATGTGTATTATCTTTACCTCTCCAGCAGCAGTAGTACTCCTGTATCAGTAGTACTACTCCTGTATCAGTAGTATGTGTATTATCTTTACCTCTCCAGCAGCAGTACTACTCCTGTATCAGTAGTACTACTCCTGTATCAGTAGTATGTGTATTATCTTTACCTCTCCAGCAGTAGTACAGCCAGCTCAGAGTCCAGCAGCAGTAGTACTTGTATTCTCTGTATATATGTATGTAGTATATCTTTACCTCTCCAGCAGCAGTAGTACTTGTATTCTCTGTATATATATATATATATATATATATGTAGTATATCTCTACCTCTCCAGCAGCAGTACAGCCAGCTCAGAGTCCAGCAGCAGTAGTACTTGTATTCTCTGTATATATATATATGTGTAGTATATCTTTACCTCTCCAGCAGCAGTACTACTCCTGTATCAGTAGTATGTGTATTATCTTTACCTCTCCAGCAGCAGTAGTACTTGTATTCTCTGTATATATATATATATGTAGTATATATTCACCTCTCCAGCAGCAGTACAGCCAGCTCAGAGTCCAGCAGCAGTAGTACTTGTATTCTCTGTATATATATATATATATATGTAGTATATCTCTACCTCTCCAGCAGCAGTAGTACTTGTATTCTCTGTATATATATATACATGTAGTATATATTCACCTCTCCAGCAGTAGTACAGCCAGCTCAGAGTCCAGCAGCAGTAGTACTTGTATTCTCTGTATATATATATATATGTAGTATATATTCACCTCTCCAGCAGTAGTACAGCCAGCTCAGAGTCCAGCAGCAGTAGTACTTGTATTCTCTGTATATATATATATATGTAGTATATATTCACCTCTCCAGCAGTAGTACAGCCAGCTCAGAGTCCAGCAGCAGTAGTACTTGTATTCTCTGTATATATATACATGTAGTATATCTCTACCTCTCCAGCAGCAGTACAGCCAGCTCAGAGTCCAGCAGCAGTAGTACTTGTATTCTCTGTATATATATATATATGTAGTATATCTCTACCTCTCCAGCAGCAGTAGTACTTGTATTCTCTGTATATATATATATATATGTAGTATATATTCACCTCTCCAGCAGTAGTACAGCCAGCTCAGAGTCCAGCAGCAGTAGTACTTGTATTCTCTGTATATATATATATATATATGTAGTATATATTCACCTCTCCAGCAGCAGTACAGCCAGCTCAGAGTCCAGCAGCAGACCGATGGAGTCCCGCAGCTCTCTCCACCTCTGAAACGCTTCTCCGATGTTGACCCTTGTTTTGTTCCGCTTGTTGTCGGACTCTCTTTTGGACTCTCTCTTACAGAAGTCCGTCTTTCTCTTCTTGGGATGCTTCGAGGTGTAAGCAGTAGTTGCCAAAGCAGGGATAGCGATCTTTCCCGTAGGATGTTCCGCCATTTGAGTGGTGGGGGAAAAGTCCAACTAATTACCTCCTAACGTCCTTTCCTAACCACTTCTCCTTCGACCTCGGTGGGAAACGTCATGAGTTTAAGGAGAGATGTGAAGGAGGATTCAGGAGAGTTTAGGAAAAGATATCCGACTGCTCTTTCACTGCGCCACGTCATAAGGATGCGACGGCGGCGAGTGTTAGTGACGTAGGTCCGCTGTGATAGGCTGCCTGAGCCGCGGTGTGTGAAGGAGGAAAATATAAACCTGAGATTTCGAGAATAAAGTCTTTATATTATGAGAATAAAGTCATAGGTTTAAGAGAAAAAAAGTCGTAATATTATGAGAATAAAGGTGTAATATTATGAGAATAAAGTCATAGGTTTAAGAGAAAAAAAGTTGTAATATTATGAGAATAAAGTCACAAGTTTAAGAGAAAAAAAGTCGTAATATTATGAGAATAAAGGTGTAATATCATGAGAATAAAGTCATAAGTTTAAGAGAAAAAAAGTTGTGATATTATGAGAATAAACGTGTAATATTATGAGAATAAAGTCATAATATTATGAGAATAAAGTCGTAATATTATGAGAATAAAGTCATAAGTTTAAGAGAAAAAAAGTTGTAATAATATGAGAATAAAATCATAAGTTTATGACAAAAAAAGTCTTAATATTATCAGAATAAAGTCATAAATTTAAGAGAAAAAAAGTTGTAATATGAGAATAAAGTCATAAGTTTAAGAGAAAAAAAAGTCGTAATATTATGAGGATAAAGTCATAAGTTTAAGAGAAAAAAAGTCGTAATATTATGAGAATAAAGTCACAAGTTTAAGAGAAAAAAGTCGTAATATTATGAGAATAAAGTTATAAGTTTACTAGAAAAAAAGTCATAATATTATGAGAATAAAGTCAGATGTTCAAGAGAAAAAAGTCTTAGTATTATGAGAATAAAGTCATAATATTATAAGGTAGTAATTTTTCCGTGTTATTTTAGAGGGGAAATCGAGCAGCGTGCTGCTTGTGTGAAAGTTTAGGTTTCACAAATAACTCCATCTCTTTTGGCACATCAGCACCACATTATCATAATAAGTATCAGGACCTTGAAATGACCTTGACATGACAAAATCAGTCAACGTTGACTTTTACCTTCACACGGGACACTGAGAGCGGTCCTCAGGGGTGACAGTCCTGTGTTTGTTTGACCCCTTTACTGTAACCAGTGTACCAATACAACGCAGCACAGCACTAACCTTGAAATTAAGCCATCAACACACAACAAAATCTGGTGAATCAGTGTTAAAGGCTGATTATCTGGTGATAGAAATGTGTTTTATGACACTGACAAAAGTGTGGATGAAGCATTAAGTTGTTCAATTTTACTCATTTGGCTAGTTAGCTAGCTAGCTTGCCTATTCCACCATGCTTTCATGCTACAGTTACACAACATAAAAGCCCAATATTAACTGCTGGGCTTGGTCTTCATTACTTTAACATTTAGCCGGACTTACTGTTTAATTTAAATTACCATTCATGATAGCAGTTACCCTTTCAACCGCTAATGCTAATCGCTAGCATGCTTACTATTGTTATGATTATTGTTAGTTAAGAGTGCTGTAAAGAGTCTGTTATGGTGACAAAATACAGTAGGCTAAAAACTCATAAACTTTTGTGAATTTGAGTTGCAAGCAAGCAAGGCTGGGACACGTGTTAGAGCTAGCTAAGTGTATGCTAGTGATTAGCATACAAGATTCACAGGCTAATTAACTGTGGCCACGTGCAACAAAAGTGCTCTCAAAGCCGTAGTTAAGTTTCGATTTCTGCTCAAGTCCTGGCAGGCTGCATGTCAGATCATCCTACATGCTACATGCTACATCCTACTTGCTACATGCTACATGCTACATGCTACATCCTACATCCTACATGCTACATGCTACATGCTACTTGCTACATGCTACATGCTACATGCTACATCCTACATCCTACATGCTACATGCTACATGCTACTTTCTACATGCTACATGCTACATGCTACAACCTACATGCTACATGCTACATCCTACATGCTACATGCTACTTGCTACATGCTACATCCTACATCCTACATGCTACATGCTACTTTCTACATGCTACATGCTACATGCTACAACCTACATGCTACATGCTACATCCTACATGCTACATGCTACTTGCTACATGCTACATCCTACATCCTACATGCTACATGCTACTTCCTACATGCTACATGCTACATGCTACATCCTACGTCCTACATGCTACATGCTACTTCCTACATGCTACATGCTACATCCTACATCCTACATGCTACATGCTACTTAGGGAAGGACTACGAGGGAAGGAAAAACTGGATTTTGTTTTTTAAACCCCTTAAGTGTAATGTAGTCTCCATTTTAAGGTGGTGTACTTATAAATCTCAAAATCCTCTTTTATTAACAGCATTTACTTGTGCTTTTACTTTCAAATACATTTAATATCACAAAATTACTTTTGCTACTTAAGTACAGTAAATATCAGACACTTTTACTCCAGTAATATTCTATGAGGTGACTTTAACTTCTTCTAAAGTCATTTCCTGGTTACATATCTGTACTTTTACCCAGGTGTGGCTTTCAGGAACTTCACCCACCGCTGGGATAATTACACAGGACTCTGTTCTCCCCAAGCAGATAATAGGGGCGTCCATTTATCAACTACAAAGCCTGTCGCACAGACAACAGGGAAGAAGTTTACATACTGTAGTCCAACTCACACACGCACACATGCACATGCATGCTGAGATATGTTTGGATAACACCATACAAAGGTTCTCACAGAGACAGAAGTACTAGAACACTGTGTGGACAGGACGAATGAGTCAGAGAAAGGCCCTCTCACTCTCCCCAGGGTCCCTGAGGGTGTTTCACCTCCTCACTAAGCTTGTTAGTCTAATTAGTGGCTTTGAGATTTGTGAAAATGATTAATGAATGGGAAACTAAACGGCTGATGAAACACATCTGCTGGCACGAGGAGAAGTTACCTCCTCTGCACATATCTCAAGACAATCACAATGTCGAGGACGAGGCGAGAGAGAGCAGCGGTGGTCCAGCGAGCTAAAGAGTAAATGAAGAGACTAACAACATGTTGCATATTATTATTATTATTAAACCTTTAAGCATATTTTGGTGATTATCTTTTCTGTTCTTTCCCTGATATGACATAGGCGGAAATGCGATTGTATCTTTGTTTGTCTAGTCTGGCTTTCCTGTGGTGGTTGTCTTTTTTTTTTTTTAATTATTATTAGTATTATTTAATTTTACTTGGGGTTGGTATGTTTGTGAGTCTGTCTGTAGATGTATTTTTTTTGTTGTTGTTGTTGTTGTTGTTTGTTTGTTTGTGATGAAAATTTAAAAAATAAATTAAAAAAAAAAAAAAAAAGCATATTTTGGTGATTATCGTAATATTGTCGTATATCGCTGTTATTTTGGCCAGGATAATCGAGACATATCATCCCTCGCCTACATGCGACATTAGGGTGTGATGTCAGAATTAGTACAGTTTTTATATATGTTGTGTGTTAACATATAATTGTGCATTACCAACCTTACTATATCAGGTTTGTGCTGACATTAGGCTGCTTTCACACCTGTAGTTGGGTTTACTTGGTCAGGAAGAGTCATTCCCAAAGACTGGGTCCGGTGGGTCGCAGGATATTTTATTAGGGTCGCAGAATTCCTTCCATCGCTAACGCTCCCTAAATGCATTTATTTGGTCTTATTCATAAAGTATTTAAGATGTGTATGTGATTTAAATAACACATGCATAAAAGAAAGTTGTGATTTATCAAACGTAAACCAAGAGTTGTAAACATAAGGTCAGCTGGACGATTTGCTAGAACGCCCAGAACCCGTCCATCCCATGAGAAACAGCTAGTAGCCGGAGCACAGGCAATTTAACTGTCTACACCACCACGGCTTCTTTATGTCAACATGTCAGCTGCTGCAGCTTATTAAAAAGCTCCAACTATTACTGTACTCAATGCCCTGTCTGTTGAAGGCAGGCTTTAGTTCTTGTTTGATATCGGACTGAACCCGGAGGTCCTAATTAAGCTTAAAACAATAATATAATGGGCTTAAAAGTTTACTGTAGCTGCCCGTCTGAAAATTGATGTGTGGTGAAAAGCTTGAGAGAACTAGAACTGTAGATACTGTAGTTGCCTCAGTTTCAAAGATATGTCTGTTTTTATGCATGGACGGGAATGTCAGTGTTTCATGAACCACAGAATAAATGAAAACAAAAACAAGAAATAAAAGACAGCTGTCTGCCCATGTCCATGTATTTGGGTATCGGCCTCTATATTTTGGGACTTCACAGTGCTTCATGGAGGTGAACTTTTTCCCCTCAAATTCATTGAAAGGGTCGCCACACCCATATTACCAATAAATCAATGAATAAATAAATAAAATAAAATAAAAATAATAATGTTCTCGCTTCTCCCTCATGGTATCTGGACATTTATATAGTTGGATTCAGTTTGAGAATCAGTTTTCACTGGAATGACTTTCTGCTGGAGAAATAATCCCACGACAGTGTGGTCTGTGGGAACCACCCATCCCATAACCCAAATCCCAATTTAACCACTGATTGTGAACTAGAATTAGTCAAGACTGCAATTGGAGCCAATATGTCATAAATAATGTTGTCTATGGTAGAAACTGGGGGCTGGGATATCTACTTTGTGGCTGCTACAGTATGTTCACTTCACTTTTTAATTGAGGAACTGCCAAAATACACACAGTAGGACACATCTCTCTAACCCACCGCTTCAGTCCACACAAGTTCAATTTACGACTTTCGCACCTTTAAAGATCTACATTTGAAACGGTGCTGATGTATGATTGTAAATTCCTCTTGTCCTCCAACAAGTAGCTCGCTACCCGTCTCTGAGTGGCTCGCTAACGGTCACTTTGTAAAACTGTTTAAATTATTACCCAATCAAATTCACAGACGTCCCGCCCCCTTCTTAGATCAGATGATTATACACCTATCGGCTGTTAATTAAACTAGTTGGGCTGCTGTCAGGTTTTTAACGCAGTAACATATCAGCGATGTTAGCAGACTAGCACACCAGATTTGACAATGAGTCAGGCCAATAAAAGGCAAAACACATACTGTTTCCATGAGGAATCGGTATGTGTCACATTAGCGGTGTGAGCGTGTCAGTCAGTAAAAGATGTAACATCGAGCGCCAAGTCCACGGCAACTTTTCATGGGACTTTCCGGCTGGTAGCAGTCTACGAACAAAGAAGGTAAAGGAGCTGAAAACAACTCTTAAAAGATGACAGTCTCTGTTTACCAAACTGATGAAGAAGGCCAAAGAGGCTTCGTTTAGTGGAGCACATTGTGTAACGAAACACAAGAAGCCCTTCACCTATGGAAGAACTGTAATAGAGGCGATGACTGTGGTGGCTGAAACGTTATTAAAGGACCATAAAAGAAAGACAGAAATGATGTCTGCTGTTGGCGAGGTACAACTTGGTGCTTTGCTCTCAGAGGGAAAAAGGTTGGAGACCCCAGGTCTAACGTAATCGTAGATACCCTACAGTGCAACAAATGAATGATGTGCATTTAAAATCATGAAAGTCCAATTTATCCATATGCTTGCATCTTATCTGACTGTCATCACTCATCTTCCCTCTCCATCTGTTTCTCCCTCCTCTCTCTCTCTTTTCTCTCCTCCTCTCTCTGCTCCGTCTGGGTTCTGTGTCGCAGCCAACTGCATCCCTCAATGCCAGAACGGAGGAATGTGCCTCCGGCCTCAGCTCTGTGTCTGCAAGCCTGGCTCAAGGGGGAAGGCATGCGAACAGAGGACGGTGCCCACGCACCCCTTCCCAGGACTGCTGCCTGACACCGGGCACACCACCGGTAACTCAAACGGACACACTACCGGACACAATGTGGTACCGCAGCGGCCGATACCTCAGCAGGTTCATCCTAACAGTTACTCCTCTGCTTCCTCTCCGTCTAACAACGTGGCTCAAATGAAACTGAGCGTCAAGTCGGCCCCCCAGCTCGTGCGACCACATTACATCCAACAGCACATCCAACAACAGTAAGTAACACGCTTACACTCAACATTTATTAGTTCAGGAATATTCATGTGCAGCCGGCTGTCAGACGAGTGGTCCGGGACCGTCTACAACGCCGAAAAGAGAAAAATATTCAATAACTTCACTGCTATACAGTGTAGTACCACCAAAATTACTTGGAAAAATATGATTTTGCATAATTCTTTTGAATTTTTAATGGGAAAAATATTCAATAACTTCACTTTTATAAAGTGTAGTGCCATCAAAATGTGTTAATTTGTTTAATAAGTATAACCAGGAAGAGGCCATTGATGTGTGAAGTGATTTTGGTGATACTATACTGCATAATAATGAACTTATTGAATATTTTTCCCATTAAAGATTCACCAAAATTATGCAAAAGCATATTTTTTCTAACTTGAGGGCACGAATTGATAAATATTTTCTCCTAGGGGTCTAGGGGGGCTCCGTAGGGTTAATAATAACAAAATCGAATAAAAGACAGATCACTCATATCTGAATAACGCAGAAAAATGATCCACAATTGTCTTATTTTTTCTTAAATTTCTCATAAGAGAAAAACAAGAAAACCCAACATTTAATCATGTGCAGACCACTGATTTGTTTTTACTCATCCTTGTGAATTATGATTCTTTATAATAAGTTATCACCACAGGTGTGGATGATGTGAAGATATAAATTGTCTGATATAAAAATTGTAACCAAAAAACATTTGCCAGCTGTTTGATAACCTATTTTAGTTCAAAATTGTTTTTGTTTTTTTAAATTTATATTTTAAATTTTCATCACAAACAAAAATAATTAACATGTACATTTTATGTAAATCTAAGGATGTTTGTCGTAACGCTGACTTCCTGTTGCCAGTTGAGAGCGCTACGACTATGAGTCAATATTGGCCTGTAGATGTCCTCAGGCCTGGACGGCTCTGAAGCAGATCAAGTTCGGAGCAAATTTGACCAAGTAGAGTCAAGTAACAGCAGTTTGTTGTTTCATGGCCAAACTTGTAAATTCTCCACCACGCCACTGCAGCGCCGTTTAACGAATGCTCAAACTTTTGATAAATTTTCATCGCAAAGGTCTTTAGATTGTACTGACCAAATTTTAAGGGAATCGGGTTAAATCTCTAGGAGGAGTTTGTTAAAGTACAGAGCCTGGCCAAATGGCCAAAAATACACAGAAAATTCAAACACAATTAAAAATGGCTGACTTCCTGTTGGGTATAGAGCGTGGCTCCAAGAGACTTTTTTTAAGTCTATATGTGAGCCAGGTGCCTACCAAATTTCGTAGATCTTGGTGAAATATACCGCGAGGGCTGCTTCGTTGAAATTTTGTAGGGGGCCGCTGTGAAGCCCCCGTGCCACACCCAAGCACAAGTCCCATATCAACTAACATATTTTAGCACTTTTAATGCTAGTGCCATTTTTTGGCTAATTGTCTCCATTGAGACAATCCTCATCATTGTGTTTTTTTTTGTTGTTTCCTGGTGGACTCCAGTATGATGTCTAACATTACCCTAACAGGCTGTGAGGTTTCATCTGTTGATAATCACACAGGCAGTGTGTTTAATAGCACGCTGACTCGTTGACAACATGGTTAATGGTGAAGCCTTCAAGCTACACACTCACTGATACAAGCATCGGGAATATTCAGTGTTTTCTTTAAACATGGACCCCTCACTGGTTTGCCCGGCCAGTACAACGTCATTATCACCAACCATCGGTGTAATAATAGGTAGAATTTCTGCCACTAACTCCTGCTGTGGTTAACGGTTGGTTTGGTCTCTACAGCAGACGACTGGAGAATGTGCAGCTGCATCATACACAGTAAAAATGTCCCCAAATGCCTCGACTGGTCCAATCGGTGAATGTAGACACAAAACACACACACACACACTTTCCAAAGATGATATTGGAGGCTGACGCCCAGAAACGATAACAGCAAAATAATAATAAGAAAAGAGAGAATCCAGGCAGATACAGACACCAGCACACACTGCTAGTGGGTCAGAGGTGATGACTGAGAGGGATTATTTTAGTATCTAGAGTCTCCACATTGTTTCTTTAGGAAAATACAGAGTGTAAAAATACACTAAGAAAGAACAGACTCGCACTGTTTTCTAAATGTGTCCTTTATTTACGCAGATAGACCTTATGATTTATGATTACCTCATTTAAGATTGTTCGTTTGTTTTTCACTAAAAAAAGATATCCGCACACTCAGATCTCTGCAGTATTCCACTTTAGTCTGTCAGACCTTCATCAGAGCATATTCAACAAAGGACAGGCTGGTAGAAATAACCAATCCCACTCTAATCATTGGCAGTAAGTTACACCTGTGCATATCCTGGTGGTAGAAGCTCCGCCTCTTGGGAATTGTAGTTTTAGTAGAGAACTGTGAGGCATACAGATAGATGCCATGTTTGTTTTATAATACAAAATACACAAAAGGGTGGAGCATAGACACCGAATTCTACATTAGAACTGAAGAAAACATCTTGAATAACAGCACAACACTCATACCAAAAATCCTCGTTAAGGCTGAAGTGTATCTAAAGTGTCAATCCAAGAAAGCTCCCTCTGGCATATCTTTCTTTCCATATCTCCCCGTCTTGGCAGTTCAATGTGTTCGATGCCCTGGAATCGTAGAGAGGAGATAGGGTGAGAAAATTCATTAAAATGGCAACAGGATATTTCATATCATTGCGTTTGATGGAGCTCTTATGCTCACTCCTCCTTTGTCTCAGCATGCGTGTAGTTTTACCTATATAGATCTTATCACATGGGCATTTTAATAAATACATTACACAACTCCCGTCTCTTAGAGGAGCTAAAAGAGTCTGTTCTGGACCTGCTTTAATGTTGGCCTGAGCCAGCTTGTTGCGAAGATTAGGACCTCTTCAATAAACAAAGAGAGGGGGTCTTTAAAATACTGGGCTGATGCTGGATCAGAGGTCACAATAGGCCAGTGTTTTAGAATGGTGTTCTTGAGGATATAAGCCTGAGGGGTATCGGTGCTGGTGCAGGATACTGAGGGGTATCGGTGCTGATGTAGGATACTGAGGGGTATCGGTGCTGATGCAGGATACTGAGGGGTATCGGTGCTGGTGCAGGATACTGAGGGGTATCGGTGCTGATGCAGGATACTGAGGGGTATCGGTGCTGGTGCAGGATACTGAGGGGTATCGGTGCTGGTGCACGATACTGAGGGGTATCGGTGCTGGTGCAGGATACTGAGGGGTATTGGTGCTGGTGCACGATACTGAGAGGTATCGGTGCTGGTGCAGGATACTGAGGGGTATCGGTGCTGGTGCACGATACTGAGGGGTATCGGTGCTGATGCAGGATACTGAGGGGTATCGGTGCTGGTGCAGGATACTGAGGGGTATCGGTGCTGATACAGGATACTGAGGGGTATCGGTGCTGATGCAGGATACTGAGGGGTATCGGTGCTGGTGCAGGATACTGAGGGGTATCGGTGCTGGTGCAGGATACTGAGGGGTATCGGTGCTGGTGCAGGATACTGAGGGGTATCGGTGCTGGTTAAGGATACTGAGGGGTATCGGTGCTGGTGCAGGATACTGAGGGGTATCGGTGCTGATGCAGGATACTGAGGGGTATCGGTGCTGGTGCAGGATACTGAGGGGTATCGGTGCTGGTGCAGGATACTGAGGGGTATCGGTGCTGGTGCAGGATACTGAGGGGTATCGGTGCTGATGCAGGATACTGAGGGGTATCGGTGCTGGTGCAGGATACTGAGGGGTATCGGTGCTGATGCAGGATACTGAGGGGTATCGGTGCTGGTGCAGGATACTGTGGGGTATCGGTGCTGGTGTAGGATACTGAGGGGTATCGGTGCTGATGCAGGATACTGGGGGGTATCGGTTCTGATGCAGGATACTGAGGGGTATCGGTTCTGATGCAGGATACTGGGGGGTATCGGTGCTGATGCAGGATACTGGGGGGTATCGGTGCTGATGCAGGATACTGAGGGGTATCGGTGCTGATGCAGGATACTGAGGGGTATCGGTGCTGGTGCAGGATACTGAGGGGTATCGGTGCTGGTGTAGGATACTGAGGGGTATCGGTGCTGGTGCAGGATACTGAGGGGTATCGGTGCTGATGCAGGATACTGAGGGGTATCGGTGCTGGTGCAGGATACTGAGGGGTATCGGTGCTGGTGCAGGATACTGAGGGGTATCGGTGCTGGTGCAGGATACTGAGGGGTATCGGTGCTGGTGCAGGATACTGAGGGGTATCGGTGCTGGTGCAGGATACTGGGGGGTATCGGTGCTGGTGTAGGATACTGAGGGGTATCGGTGCTGATGCAGGATACTGGGGGGTATCGGTTCTGATGCAGGATACTGAGGGGTATCGGTGCTGATGCAGGATACTGAGGGGTATCGGTGCTGGTGCAGGATACTGGGGGGTATCAGTGCTGGTGCAGGATACTGGGGGGTATCAGTGCTGGTGCAGGATACTGTGGGGTATCAGTGCTGGTGCAGGATACTGAGGGGTATCGGTTCTGATGCAGGATACTGAGGGGTATCAGTGCTGGTGCAGGATACTGGGGGGTATCGGTTCTGATGCAGGATACTGGGGGGTATCGGTGCTGGTGCAGGATACTGAGGGGTATCGGTGCTGGTGCAGGATACTGAGGGGTATCGGTGCTGATGCAGGATACTGAGGGGTATCGGTGCTGGTGCAGGATACTGAGGGGTATCGGTGCTGGTGCAGGATACTGAGGGGTATCGGTGCTGGTGCAGGATACTGAGGGGTATCGGTGCTGGTGCACAGTAATATCACGGTCAACAAACCGAGTTAGAAGTAGTTTTGGCTCTGTGGGAAGGTGCTGAGTCCTGCTGGAGTCTCCATAAAGCTCGTCAGCAGACGGAAGCATGAAGTGCTCTAAAGTTTCCTGGTAGACGTCTGCGTTGACTTTGGACTTGATAAAACACAGTGGACCAACACCAGCACGACACCTAAAATCATCACCGACTGTGGAAACTTCACACTGGACTTCAATCAGCGTGGATTCTGTGCCTCTCCACTCTCCCTCCAGACTCTTGGACCTTGACTTCCAGATGAAATGCTAAACTTACTTTCATCTGAAAAGCACTGAGCAATGGTCCAGTTCTTCTTCTCCTTAGCTCAGGTAAGACGCTTCTGACGTTGTCTGGTTCAGGAGTGGTTTGATACCAGGAATGTGTGTTTCCTGAAGGCGTCTGTGAGTCCAGCCTCAGTCCACTCCTTGTGAAGCTCTCCGAAGTTCTTGTATCGGCTTTTCTTGACATTCTTCTCAAGGCTGCGGTCATCCCAAAATAATTTGGCCTCATAGGAAAAACTTGTTCCAACAGTTTAACATTTTCTCAATACAATTAACCTCATATCTGTGTCCAGTAATGTAAAGTGGTGTGTTACATATCCATACTATGAAAGAGAAAGATGTTAAAATGTGCCTGTGCTGTGCTGCAGAGGAGGCGTTACGGTGCTGGTCCCGTCTAACTACTTCTTCACTCGAGGAAGTACACAATCTATAGCCTACATTACCCTAATGTACCACTAGAGGGAGTATAATTTTCCCTGCAACTACAACACACTGGAGAAGCTCTCAGATCAGCTTCTCTGTGGTGTTGACAAGCTGAGATTCATCGGCTGTTCTGAGGAAAATCACTGTATAATGAAACTAATAGCTGGAACTAGTTGAGGCAGACTTTACTGTGCTAATTAAACTACCAAGGATGTTAACTCTCTGGTGAACGGAGGGTTGTCATCTACATGACTGTATAGGTAAATATTTGTGCCAGCTAGTAGTTCATTTGAACTTTTATATCAGAACTTCAAATGTGATTTTAAAAATTTTAATTGCTACAGTATGCTCTATTCTGAATTTTAGGGTATTGAACCTGAAATTTGAAACTTAATTTGATCAAACTCAATCTAAGTTAAACATATGGTCTCCCTGAGTGCATCAGGCAGTGACAGGTAACCTGCAGATTATTAAAGAGAAACTCTTTCATGGTTCTTACACACTGTGAGAGCCATTATAGTCTCTCTGATCCCCTCAGTCACACAGTCAGACACCTGTTACCCAAAACCACCAAGCACTGACCTACTGTATACTGCAGAGATATCCTTCCTTTCCCTCCCTGTAGTCCGTCTGCCTCGGTTGAGATATATGTGAGAGGTCTCTGGTGAGGTTCAGTGGGTTCATTACATTCGACTAGAGTGTGTCAGTTCTCGTGGGGAAGAAGAAGACTTGGATGACTCAAGCGTAGAGGTCGGCGGTGGATTGTGACACACCTGACTCACTCAACTCCGACTCACTGATCTGTTTATGTAGAAATTAGTCAAATCTCCTCTCTGATATTTAAGACCAGAGGCTCTTTGTAACCATTCCTTGGACACTCTCCAAACTCTTCTCTTACTTTTGTTCATTTAATGGCTCAGTCATCGCCAACGCACACGGTCACAGATATGTTGTTGAGACTGGAACGAGATCTAATGTTTATAACTTCACTCTTCTCTCTGTCTCACAGCTCAGATCTGAAGCTCTTTATAGGACTAAGCCTCTATAGAAGTAGTTGTTGATCTGATACCGTAACATTTAGTGTACATACAGTACGAGTACTGAAAAGCTTAACTTTTTTTTTTTTTTTTTTTGCTATAATGAAAAATGTTGAGGAAAAACTCAATTTAACACAATTCTGCATCGCTGATTAAAACGACTGGAAAACCAAATAGAGACTCAAAAGTTAGGAAAAGAAACCAGACGAAGAAAGGCAACGTTAATCAGGCAAAAAGGCACAAGTCTGACGCACTATTAAGACGGGTAACAGGCAGGCTGGGCCGCTTAGTGAGGAACACAGAGGACGATCTGACAGTGCTGCTCTGGCTCTATCTATCTGGCGTGGAGAGGAGGTCATGTTGCTCTGGCTCTATCTATCTGGCGTGGAGAGGAGGTCGTGTTGCTCTGGCTCTATCCGTTTGGTGTGGAGAGGAGGTTGTGCTGCTCTGGCTGTATCTATCTGGCGTGGAGAGGAGGTCGTGTTGCTCTGGCTCTATCTGTTTGGTGTGGAGAGGTGGTCGTGCTGCTCTGGCTCTATCTATCTGGCGTGGAGAGGAGGTCGTGCTGCTCTGGCTCTATCTATCTGGCGTGGAGAGGAGGTTGTGTTGCTCTGGCTCTATCTATCTGGTGTGGAGAGGAGGTTGTGTTGCTCTGGTTCTATCTGTTTGGCGTGGAGAGGAGGTCGTGTTGCTCTGGCTCTATCTATCTGGCGTGGAGAGGAGGTCGTGTTGCTCTGGCTCTATCAGTTTGGTGTGGAGAGGAGGTCGTGCTGCTCTGGCTCTATCTATCTGGCATGGAGAGGAGGTCGTGTTGCTCTGGCTCTATCTATCTGGTGTGGAGAAGAGGTTGTGTTGCTCTGGCTCTATCTATCTGGTGTGGAGAGGAGGTCGTGCTGCTCTGGCTCTATCTGTTTGGTGTGGAGAGGAGGTCGTGCTGCTCTGGCTCTATCTGTTTGGCATGGAGAGGAGATCGTGTTGCTCTGGCTCTATCTATCTGGTGTGGAGAAGAGGTTGTGTTGCTCTGGCTCTATCTATCTGGTGTGGAGAGGAGGTCGTGCTGCTCTGGCTCTATCTGTTTGGTGTGGAGAGGAGGTCGTGCTGCTCTGGCTCTATCTGTTTGGCATGGAGAGGAGATCGTGTTGCTCTGGCTCTATCTGTTCGGCGTCGAGAGGAGGTTGTGTTGCTCTGGCTCTATCTGTTTGACATGGAGAGGAGGTTGTGTTGCTCTGACTCTATCTATCTGGCGTGGAGAGGAGGTTGTGTTGCTCTGGCTCTATCTATCTGGCGTGGAGAGGAAGTCGTGCTGCTCTGGCTCTATTTGTTTTTGTTGTGGAGAGGAGGTCGTGCTGCTCTGGCTCTATCTGTTTGGCATGGAGAGGAGGTCGTGCTGCTCTGGCTCTATCTGTTTGGCATGGAGAGGAAGTCGTGCTGCTCTGGCTCTATCTGTTTGGCATGGAGAAGAAGTCGTGTTGCTCTGGCTCTATCTGTTTGGGGACGCCGGGAAGCTGCTTGACATCCTCCTGGATCCACCTCTTCATATATGTTCACATTATATGTATTATTTTTTGTCATATGGATTGTCTATGTTGTATTTTCATTATGTTGTTACTCTGTACACACAACATCTATTGCACATCTGTCCATCCTGGAAGGGGGATCCCTCTTCTGTTGCTCTTCCTGAGGTTTCTAACATTTTTCTCCCTGTTAAAAGGGTTTTTTTGGTTAACTTTTCCTTATCTGATGAGAGGGTCATACTGTAAAGGACAGAGGGTGTCGTATCCTGTACAGATTGTAAAGCCCCCTGAGGATAATTTGTGATTTGTGATTTTGGGCTATACAAATAAAACTGAGTTGACTTGACTTGACAGGGAACAGGTGGGCCGGAAATGGGAACAGGTAAGCAGGTGGGTGGGACAGCTGATGGGGAATGGTGGAAACTGAGGTTATTGCAGGTCAGGAGGGAGTGGCAGAGAGAGGAGCCTTAGCATGCAGGTAAATGAGAAGGCTTGGAGAGAAACACCCAGTTCAAAGATATAATTCAAATGAAACCTTCTCAGGACTTTAGACTAACTTTTTACAGTGGTAACACTGGTGCGCTTAACTTTGTCATTTAGGTGCAAAAAATAACGATTGAAGCAGAATGTTTCGTTAGATAAAAACATGTTGAATTTTGGAAATATTTACATCTATAAATTTTGACTTTTGGACATTAAGACGCTCTGGAGTTATTGGAAATATTTGAATCACACGAGTTGGAAACAATCCGATGCGGCCACCACTGGAATCTACAAATAGCATAATAGTCTATTAGTGTAGTCTGATCTTTATCTGTAGCTGTGCAGAAATACTGGCTTTAAACAGAATGAGCATTCAAATGTCAAAGTTATGAACGAAGCTTCGAACTATTCCCGAATAAAAAATGCAAAATCATAAGTCATTAGGCGAATCATAGGCCCTCTAAGGTACAAATAAATAAAAAGTAGCCTGCTAGAGAACACTAGAACTAGAGAACACTTCTGAATATATCTCATGAATATAACATGATGACAATGTCAATGGAAAAGCACCATAGTCAGCCATAAAGTTCTTCATAGATACTGAACAATATTCTAGTCTTGTTCCTGGCTGCTGGAAAACAGGAATGAGTGTAATGTGTGTGGATATCTGTCTTTGTCATTTTGTCATGTTTCTTAAGAGGTTTATGTTACCATTTAATTTCTTTTTTTTTTAAATGCATATTCTATTTGACAACTTATTATGTTCTTCTTTACCTCCAGGATCCGGCCCATGCCCATGCACCCGGCTCAGAGCCAGCCGTACGTTATAAAGCCCAAATACTACCACAAACACACCACGCACACACAGACGCATGTCCAGTCCCAACCTGAGAGACCGATCCCCCTGACGGTGGGACACAACCACATCCACGGTGAGTAAGTCTACAGACCACCGTTTACTTTCATTTGTATGCAAATGATGTTCCCTGAAGAGTGCCAATATCTGTCCTTAAATAAGAAATCAGTTTAAACTAGCTGTGGGTGAGTCAAGGACAGCTTCCCATGTCACGGATGTTGTATATATAGAAGTCAGCGTGCTTTCAAAGAAATGCCGTGGTGAAGGAAGATGAGGAGCAACAGACGACAGCAATCCATTTCTTATGAGTTCTGAAAAAAGACCGGAAAAGATCCGTCATCTGGAGCTGCTGTAATCCTGTAAAAACGTCTACCAGTCAGTTCCTCTGTGCCCAGTAGTAGAGAACCAATCAGATGCCTCCCTGCCTCCCTGCTCGTACTCTACCCTTAGCGTGCACCAGCGTGCACCAGCGTGAACTAGAAAGCGCGTCTCCGCCGCACATTCACTGGAGAGTGGAAGAGAAAACTCAGCTCTTAAAACACTGGACAACGAGCACGAACTCGTACCACTATTACCATATTATCGAAAAATACAACTTCGATTTAGTTGTTTATGTTCTGTTAGTTTACTTTATAAGATACTGCAGGTTTAAACTATTTATTCTAACAGCTCATAGTGAAGTCAGACAAACAGGATTATCAACGAGGGGAGACGGCGGATAGAAAACATCGATCCACAACATTTACGTTATTCAAACTGCTTTTTCAGTTACAGAAACAAAGGGGTGGACTGATCTCCCTCCAGATAATAGAGTAACGTTAAAAAGGTTTGTGTTGTCTCTGCAGGTATCTCTCTCTTTCCCTCCCCTCTCTGCTGCTCTGTGGCCGGCTCTCCAGCGAGCTACCCCCCCACGGGCGATTGTGGAGCTTTTCAACTCCAAAAAGGCAGATAAACACATGTTAATTTATAATGGACATTTGTGTTGTGATATTTAAAAGAACTATCCGTCAACCAGGAAATAAAAGCCCCTCGTCTACAGACCGGTCTCTTGAGAGAGCTCCAGCTCATAGCGGGGTCTGTGTGAGTGACTGCCCGGGTCGAGAGGTGGCGATCCCGGCAGGAGCTAGCTAGCTGTGCCGGCAGTTTGTGGAGCTTCTAAACTCCGACAACGGTGGAGCAAATGTTTGATTCGCCATCTAACATCGTAAAACTGTCAATATTCTAAATCTACACAGTTGATTTCTCGCCTCAACATTTTTCAGAAGTGAATTTAGTGATGAAATAGCTATGAAAAATGTGAAGTAGATACGATGCGGCGGTGCTCGTGCATGTGTGTGGGGGGCGTTGCCTTGGAAGGAGTTTCGAGGGGAGGGGGGGGGTTTAGACGGAGCTCCTGAGGCGATGCGACTTTCAAATTATGCTAGCTTTCCAACATCATGGACCCTATCTTTAAGTGAGCCTGGGCCGAAGTTGCTGTTAACTTCGGGGCTAACTCCGTCACTTTAATCAGCAGGTAGGAAGCAAGACACAGGAACTTGGCTCGGGTCTTGAGGAGTTGTTGCATTTATACACTGACAAACTGTACTGCAAACATTTACAGCTATAACCTCACTGCTAACTTTATATTCACCGTCACATACTCACACACATACACTCTCTCTCTCTCTCTCTCTCTCTCTCTCTCTCTCTCTCTCTCTCTCTCGACCACACACTGACATTCACACTGAGTTATTCCTGGAAGGAGGTTACTACTTCTATAACACATTTTAGTTTAAAATTCCCTCATGCTTAGGCCCGGCGGGCCGTCAGGCTCAGTACACTGGCAGAAACCCTGCAGTGGTTTCCGCTGATGTTGTCGGTCCTCGGGCCTTAATAATAATTCTTTCAGTTTCAATACGGCCTTCAACAAACGACGTTGTCGGTCCACGAGCCCCAATAATAATCTTTACAAAACAACAGTTTTCCACTTGGTGCCAGGGACACCGTTGGCCCACTGGCACTGTCGTGCTCAGGCCCTCATTAGTTATTCTCAGACGGATAGCGCTGTTTGTTGTGTGTTGAGGGTTGTGTGACTGAACGTTAACGGGACAGAGGGCTTTGCGCTACCGGGTAGTACGTAACGGCATGCTCCGAGTGTAAAGATGCAATGGGAGTGTTTTTTTTTTTTTATTCTGACACAACCTGTCAGGAGAGAGAAAAAAAAACAGTTGTATATCTGACTGCAACCCTGTCTACAAAATTACGTTCCCATACAACTAAAATGCATCCTCAAGTATATTTTCAAGGGAAAGTATTTTCTTTAGTATTACTGTCACACTTTTAAACAGTTTTAAACATGTGGTTAAATGAAACAAAACTACTTGGATAGGTTTAGTAAAAAAAACATCCTGATTAAAATAAGTGAACTTTTAAATTCACTCAGGAACAACGGTCTCCTGGTCGAGTCCACGAGTTCCGTGGACTATCATTACAAACGGATTTGTGATACGTCAAAAACAAACGTAATCCGCCACAAAATATGCTTCCCTCGTAACGTAATTCACAATGTAGTTCTGTTGTGTGGGAACTTAGAGGAGACCAGACTGCTGACTGAGATCTGTGTCTCTTGCTGATTAAGCATCTACCGCTTTTTTCTTTCTCGCCACCAAAATCTAATGGATTGTTCATTGCGCCACACCCCACCCCTCCAAATAATATCATTCAAATCCATGGCGGACTTTTGGAGTAATCCTGCTAACAGACAGACAAACAAACCAACGCCGGTGAAAACAAAACCTCCTTCCTAGGCCTTTGGCCTTGGTGGAGGTAATAAAGAATGTGGTTATTAATTGAATAAAATGAATTCTCAGTGAGGGGAAATAGCTCTAAATGTTTTGGTAACAACTGGTTTTCCCAGAGGGTTACACTAACATCAGAAAAAGTGGATGAAATTTCATAAATAATTACAGCTTTGTTTATGGCGAGAAATCCCAGTGAATCCTAGAAAAAGTGTGATATATCCCCGGGAAGTCATAATTTTAAAACACTGGAAAACCTTCAACCTTAATATATACACATGCCACACACAAAACACGTCACATCTGCTCTAAACGCTGTGAGGATACGGAGAGAATACGGAGCTCGCAGTAACAGGATTTGTTCAAATTGCAGCTCCAGCGGTATAATGGCATAAAGACTTAAACACTGCCTGCTGCTCGGGGCTGTCGAAAATGAGTTATTAGTCTCATTTTCTGAGGGCAATTTCACACAAAGACAGAGAGTTTAAGATAGGAGAAATGGAATAAAATAACTGTGTCATTTGGGGGGGAACCCCTCAATTTGCTGAAACAACAAGGGGCCTGGATGAATGTGAATGGGGGGGAGGCTGTCGAGAGTCTGAATACCTGTTACGTACCCCCCATTAAAGTCTCTCTGCTGCTCACCACCCACAGAAGACACATTATCTTCCATTTACAGTTTAAAGTGGAACCCATGATACGTCCCTGTTTATAGACAAACAGCTAACACACCTTCAGCGAGGCGTAGCTTCCTATGATGGGTGATGTTGGCTTGTGGTATTCACATTTCTTAAGAGACACATTTTATTTCTGAGCTGCCCGAACCAACCGGACCAACTCTGGCTGGCAAGTTAGACTCTTATAGATCTGACGGGTCAACAGCAGCTATAATTCACCAGCTCGTGGTCGGTTATTTTGGTTTGTCATTGACGTCAGACTCGCCAATATACGTCTATGAATAAGTCAATATTTTTCAAAGAATCTGTAGACTGCAGTTTGAATGGTTGTGCCTCAGTCTGGCCGCAGCCAGGCGGACAGGACCGACTCGGGGATATTAAAGGGTATAGGTCAGCGGACAGAACGGTGCTGTAGACTCAAGCAAACCCCAGACATGGCCACGGTGACCCAGACCCAGTTTCAAAATAACCTCAGTTTAATTCCAGCTAGTAGTTTTTAAATGGCCAGACATCGAGGGGGAAATGGGACACAAACACATAGAGAGGGAAGCCACCAACATTTCCAATTCATTCATATACAACAGCAGCAGGTGGACGCGTTCTGCCCGAGCTTTCTACCCATTAAAGGGACGTTTTTTCTTGCCAATGTCGCATAGAATGCTCATGTTGGGTCTCATAACTGTTATGATTTGACGCTGTATAAAAATAAACTGAAAGAATGAATGAATTAATACATTTGTTGGGAAAGTGGAGAGAAATAACTGGTTTTATATAGTTTTAGTTCACATTTAGTGAGATAATGTATCGGTGGTACGCAGATTTTGATGTCTCCTAATGAAAGTATAAAGAAAAAAAGACAGCAAAATGCACACTGATACCACATGAAGATTGTGAACATTGGGGCTTTAACTTCATTGATACCAGCTACATAGTTCAAGTAATAATGACAGACTGTGCCAGTGTATCAGGGCCCCAATAACCCTCTAATTGTACCCATTCTGCCAACCGCATCATCTTTCCAATGTCCGTTACACAGAGCAATGTGACCTGCCAACCCCTGGTTCTGGTCTATTCAGTCCTACCCACTGACAGCAAATGTGTCTATCTACAAATACCACTTAAGGCCTCTGAGCCTAAATGAATGGGAATACCACGGCTGGTTTTTGCCCAGCGTGCAGCACGTGTTTGCTCTTCTAAAACAGGAAGCTCGCAGCCTTTCTTTCAGCCCCGTCTCACGCGACAGACGGCCTGTCAGCAACTGGCTTTGGTGCCACATCTGGGAAAGTTATTCCCCGTTCCTCTCCTCGGCTATCCCTCGGCTCGCCCCACACCGCCAAAACACCCTCAGACAAATGTTAATAGTCTTGGCCCTGACTGGAGGTTTGGGCAGAGAGGATCACTTCGCCATCACCGCAGTGACCAAATAAGAGTGCCATGAAGGTGTGCAATCAGAGAATGGATGTCTGGAACTAAAACTGCAGCAACACTTGTAGTATACAACACAAGTGTTCATTCATGCTCCCCATAAATAAACCTTTGAGGTAAAAAACAGCTTATCTCTCTTGGAGTTTTTCTTTTGTACTGAGAAAACCTCTTTGGCTTAATCACTTCTATGCCAATCACCTTGATGTTGACTAATAAAGCAGAGAAAAGTGTGTGCGGGAGCAAGTCATTTTTTATTTGAAAAAATAAAAATAGTCATTGTATAGTATGTCGAAAAAAAGTCATAGTGTAATATACCGAAAAAAAATTAAAAAAGTCACAGTATAGTATGTTGAAAAAATGAAAAAAAATTATAGTATATTATGTCGAAAAAATAAAAGTCATAGTATAGTATGTCAAAAAAAATTCATAGTGTAGTATCTCGAAAAAAAAAAAAAATAGTCATAATATATTATGTTGAAAAAAATTCTTCGTATGTTGAAAAAATGAAAATAGTCATAGTTTAATAGGTCGAAAAAACGAAAAAAGTCATAGTATGTCCAAAAAAAGTCATAGAATAATATTTCGAAAAAAATAAAAAAGTCATAGTGTAGTATGTCCAAAAAGTAAAAAAGTCATACATGAAAGCAGCAGCATTTTTTATTTGAAAAAGTACATTTTGGAGGGGATCTACTTCCAGCACCACAAACAATTTTGAGAACGTGCATGTTTTCCTCTCCTTGAAATCACCTTGATGAAGGCCAAAAGCTGAAACATGTAGGTCTCTAAATAAAGTTGTTCTTTATACTACGAGTGTTGCTGGAGCATTGACCTCTCATGATGGTGTTGTGGAGTACTCCACTTCTTTAGCATTGCACTCCTATTGCATTGGTCGGACTCACGATGGACAATTGAAGAAAAAAAGAGGATAAAAATAGATGCAGCTCTTCCTCTTCCTTTTCAAAACCTGGTGCCAGAAACTGACAGTGCAACTGACCTCCAGCAGTGTGATCGGAGATTCAGGTGTGTTAGGCTAGTGCATAGATGCATAGATTAAAATTTAATCGTTAACTTCCTACAACACACCCATGTTTCTTGTCAAAAGGCTGAACTGTATTTGAGCCAAATTACTCTGTTTATAAAATCCATTCAAAGACCTTTGACCACCAAATCAAGCCATCAAGGGAGAAGAACTTCTAATAAAGATACACGTTGATTCTCTGTAAGTAGCAAACAGCCATAAAAAGGCGTTCTTAGTCAATCCTGACATCAGTATCTGTACTGCACACTTTACCTCTGAGGCCTGAGCACTTTTAGTACCTTACATGGATCACATCAATGGAAAACATCAGACCACCCCCACCCCCCTGCAACCTGGATGAATCTCAGCCTTAAACATTTTTTGTCCTTCAAGTTGATTGATGTCTATGTTGTGTCTGAGATGCTCTCCTGACTCTCTCTCCATATGCTCGACACAACCAAAGTGATCTGCCAGCAACATGCGCATACTTACAGAGGCATAGACATGAGGAGGAGGAGGAGGAGGAGGAGGAAGAGGAGAAGGAGGAGGAGGAGGAGGAGGAGGGAGGTTTCACAGGATTTGGAAATGTTTTATCATCGCTGTGGCCGCTAATGCTCAGAGACAGAGAGACCAGGATGAGTGTGACTGTTATGATTGTGTAGAATATGGAGAGAAGAAAACAATACACTGCTTGTCTTTTTCTACAATGTGAAGAGAATTTGCAGTGATTTTCCTCCTCTGAAACAGATATCTACCATCTTTCGGCAACCACATTTAAACTGACCGGTGTAAACAGCCATGAAAACTCTATCACTGTTAAAGGGTCAAAGGGCCCCGACATATCGAGCTGGCATGATAGCCATCAGGCGTCACGGGCTGTAGGTTTCCTGTACGTTTTGCGGTGTGTCCAGCACCTTCGGCTCTAATCAACAGCTAGTGAGAGAGAGAGCTGTCCTGTCTAACAGTGATTTTAACTTTATAACATGTTGACAGTATAGGACAGATAAGACAGTAAACTGCGCTTGCCCTCGCTATTCACATCAGTACTAAACAGGTGTAACGTCAGGCTGTGTTGAAGACCATGGGCCGATGAGCATGTCACAGTTTAGTCAAGTCAATTTTATTTGTATAGTCAAAAATCACAAATCACAAATTATCCTCGGGGGGCTTTACATTACTATGCAATGGTTTTACATCAAATTGGACTGTACGTGGCCACTGAACTAAATGTGTTTGACACTCCCACCTTAACACCTTAAACTGGAGGTTGTTAAAGGCACAGTGTGTGAGGTTTTGACTACTGAAAACAACTATATTAATACACATAACTGAAGAGTTTGAAAATCTGCAATCTGTGTTTCTCAGTTAAGTATGATCAAAAATATCCAACTGATTCGACTGTTATCAGGCCATTAAATAGGCGTTATCAGGCGTTATCATCATAGATGTGGGTCATTAGGGGCCTACTACGCCTACTATGTTTTAAAAGTGAAAGTGAAACTTAAAAGCAACACATTCTAACATGTAAAACTGAATGAAAACTACACGTTGTTGGTTTCACACGGGATGCAAACTCCAGTCTCCTGGGTAAAAACCCTGTGTTTTGTGTCCCATCCATCGTCCCCGGCCTCCGTCACACTGTAGAGCCTGACTTCCGCTTCTGCTCCTGTCATAATTACTACGGCTGCTAGAGGTCGCTATCGTGTTCTTTTATACCTTGTATTGGTGATCTACCATGGGATCAGGTGATAAAACCTACTAGTAGGTGTAGTAGGCCCCTATTGACCCACATCTATGGGGCTTATAGCGACTGATAAAGCCTGTTTAATAGCCTGACAACAGTCTAATCGGCTGAAATATGTGACTCTTACAGCATCAATAAACATTCATAACTTGAATGTAGTTGTTCAATGTAAGCGTTCAAAACAATCTGTCAATCTGTTTGTGAGTAAACAGTTTCCAGTTTTAAGATTTGGAATCTTTTGTTTATATTTGGTTCCTTTAATGAAGCGAGAATCCTCCTATTTCTTTTTGGGGATAATCTTCCCATCAAAGGGGAATTGGGCAAACCATGTTTAGATTTCAAATCTTGGACGTCCATATATGGTCCTGGCAGCATTTCTAAAACCACCTTTCCGTTGGCATTTGGTCGTAACCACGACATCATATTAGGTCCCTCGAAAACAATTCGATTAATTTTTGCACCTATTAGCAAATGTTTAGGTAGGCTGGGGCTTCTTATCCAGCGGGTTTTTTTTCCCTGCCTCTCAGGTTTAGAAAACATTCCTCCGGCTGCTTGGCCTCACTCCAATGCGTCTGCACTGGTGTGAACAGCTGACAGCCACAGACAAAGCACTGAGCGCTGGAGACAGGGGTTTGGAGCTGACGCAGGGATGCCAAGAACAACCGCAACCGGGAAGAGATATTAAAAGTGAATCAAGTTGAAAGAATTGGAGGAAAAAAGGCTAAATGTGCCTGAAGAGTTGTAAGATATTGGTGTAGTAGAAAGATCATCTCTTCTTACTATCAGCCTGTACTGAGTGCTGGGTTTATGAGGGCGGGGAGGAAACGGGTAGATAAGCTTCTGTCTTCCAGCACTTCAAAAGACTCTTTTTCTTTATTTAAGTTCCTGAGCGTAGTTTGCTAAACATCAACAGTGAAAACTAAGCAGGAAGATAGAAAACCAGGCAGCAAAGTAGAGCAGGCACAGAGGAGGAGGGTGGCATGCCTGCTGTTTGTCTGTTTTGGAATAAAGCTCGGTATGCTCATATGCCAATATCCACCTCTCGGAGACTTATAATGAAGAATTGGAAGACGTCCCAGAGTTTTGTTTGCTGACTTCTCCCTCTCCAAGATTTTTTTTCTGTATTCCTGCTCACATTTCAAAGGCGCCACTGGATTTAGGAGCAGTGGAAGAGGAGGAGGAACAGATAGAGAGGGGTAGTTGGAAGAGCAGGGAGGAGACACATCACACGTTTTTTTTAAAAATGTAAAATTACATAGTAGATTTTGTGTTGTTGTTTTGACTGGGGCCTCGCCGGCTGATTGTGTCGAGCTAAAGCGATTTAACGTTTTCCAATGGATCAAAGAATAACCAGAGTTGGTCTGCTCTCTCTCCCCGTCCTCTTGGTTTCTGCCGTGTTCTCGGTGGCAGTGGGCAACCACACGGGAAGGATTAAGGTGGTCTTCACGCCAACCATCTGCAAGTTAACCTGCGTAGGAGGCAGATGTCACAACAACTGCGAGCTGGGAAACACCACCACCATCATAAGTGAGAATGGCCACGCTACAGACACCCTGACAGCACCCAACTTCAGAGTAGGTAAGAGATCCGCACTTCTGTATACTGCTGTTGAGATCCTGTAGTTCACTCTGGTGTACAGGACAGCACACCGACACTCAGCTGGATTAAAACATTGTTGTTTTAATCCAGCTATCTACTGTGATCTGTAATTTTCATTCAAAGTTCAATAGACTGCACAATCTCACCTTCTGTTTATGGGCGCTGCTATTATGGCAACGTATAATACTATAAACTTACATAATCTCAAATATATTTATATTAACAATGGATCTAATGACTATGTGCGAAAAGAAAGGAGTCACTTGATAAACCCACAGATAATTATTACCCAGTTGCTGCAGTCCCCCCCTCATCTCTATGGAGTGTTTTCTGATCTGATGTCGGACTCTGGCGGACCGTTTTTATGTCAAAATATTGATTTCTCCAGTAAGTAGCCGTGTAATAAGCGGGATAATGCAGCATCGCCCTGTCGGGGATTCTTTCAATGATCAGCTAGCTGTACATTATCCCTTACTTAGTTACTTGTTTTGGTTTGCTGCTTTCATCAACTTTTTTTTACCTTTAGCTTAGCTTTAACTTTAAACGACCTGCCCCATCACCAAGCAGCAGACAGACAACGTTAGCGACTACCTGGTGAACGTAGTGGAGCATTTAGCAGCTAAAAAGACAGTTTTATTTTATAACGGGAGGAAAAACAGAGCCAAAAAACAAACAATTGTGTTCTAAAATATTCCGTATATCAGTGGTTCTCAAACTATGGTACACGTACCACTGGTGGTACGCGGAGGAATCTCTGACTATCGATTCCTCTTATTGATGCTTTCCCATAGTTACGCTGCACAATGACTGTATGACGCTGTATCATGTTTCAGTTTGTTTGACCGGAGACACGGCGAAGAGAAAAAAAAGCGCTCAACAGCGTGGCGCCAATAAACCTGAGGGGATGCACCTTATTTTTCCCTGATAAAGCGACACTGTGAACAACAAATCTGTGGTAAATCAGCAGGAAGAGAGTTAGTAACGTTAGCTGTTAGCAGCCGTTAGCAGCACAGTCCTGACTGGATAAATAACGGAGATACGAACGTTAACGGAGGTGCCATTGAGTTATTATTATGAGGCGTTCAAAGTCGGCTCAAGAAAAATTACTATTGGGTGAAGGTAAATTACAATGTTATCATGATGCGTTCAAATGTAATCTCGTAAAATGTAGTTTTGGCGAGAGACTTGAATTAATCCAGTTGTTTGAAGGAGATGTTTTCACATTAATATAAAATAGATAATAGAGAGAGAATTATGACCTGTTTAACTTCGTAACACTAGCTCTAAGCAGCTTATAATAATACATTATTATATAAAATAGATATTAGAGAGAGAATTATGACCTGTTTTACTTCATAACACTAGCTCTAAACAGCTTGCCAAGATTGTTTTAATCAAAGCAAATATTTAAATAATCATTTGAATAGTGTGTTTTTATGCAAACAACCACTATAGATGACAATAACAAAGTACAGTACAGTACTGTGTACAGTAAAAAAAATAGGTCTTTTTGGACCTGCATTGCATGCTGGGGGATTCTCTGTTTTGTTAAGTTTTGTTAATGGAAACATTACTACCCAAAACAGTCAGTCCTGTACGCTTCAAAAACTCCTGCATATAATGTACTTTTCTTAATAATCTGCTGTTTGGAGTAATTTTCAGTGTAATAAATGTTTTCTATAAATCAAAGTAGTGGTAAAATAGAAGTTACGTCTGACAGAATTTGTTTGGCCCCCCGGCAACAATCTAGGTTTCTCATGTGGCCCCCCCCAGGAAAAATAATTGCCCACCCCCTGGTCATAATGGTGATACTTGGAGAGTCAAATATTTTCTGAGGTGGTACGTGGTGTAAAAAGTTTGAAAACCACTGCTCTATTTCAACTTTATAAAGTGGTAATATGTCAATGTTGTGTCAGAAAATGAATCTGGTTAATGGGGAGCATAATTTCAAGGCACGCAGAGGGGGTGGGGGGCATATGCATTGAAACAGACATAGGACTATATTACTGATGTTCATTACACGGCTGTGTTGAATACTCGATTCTGATTGGTCAATCACGGCATTCGGCAGTCTGTAATTTCTTTATAACAGACCGTTGCTATGTATAACAGACCGTTGCTATGTATAACAGACCGTTGCTATGTATAGCAGACCGTTGCTATGTATTACAGACCGTTACTATGCATAACAGACCGTTGCTACGTAAAGCAGACCGTTGCTACGTATAACAGACCGTTGCTATGTATAGCAGACCGTTGCTACGTATAGCAGACCGTTGCTACGTATAACAGACCGTTGCTACGTATAACAGACCGTTGCTATGTATAACAGACCGTTGCTACCTATAACAGACCGTTGCTATGTGTAACAGACCGTTGCTATGTATAACAGACCGTTGCTACCTATAACAGACCGTTGCTATGTGTAACAGACTGTTGCTACGTATAGCAGACCGTTGCTACGTATAACGGACCGTTGCTACGTATAACAGGCCGTTGCTACCTATAACAGACCGTTGCTATATATAACAAACCATTGCGATGTATAACAGACCGTTACTACCTATTGCAGACCGTTGCTATGTGTAACAGACCGTTGCTATGTATAGCAGACCGTTGCTACGTTTAACAGACCGTTGCTACGTATAGCAGACCGTTGCTATATATAGCAGACTGTTGCTACGTATAGCAGACCGTTGCTACGTATAACAGACCGTTGCTACGTAGAGCAGACCGTTGCTATGTATAGCAGACTGTTGCTACGTATAGCAGACCGTTACTACGTATAACAGACCGTTGCTACGTATAACAGACCGTTGCTACGTATAACAGACCGGTGCTACGTATAACAGACCGTTGCTATGTATAACAGACCGTTGCTATGTATAACAGACCGTTGCTACGTATAACAGACCGTTGCTATGTATAACAGACCGTTGCTATGTATAACAGACCGTTGCTACGTATAACAGACCGTTGGCTATGTATAACAGACCGTTGCTACGTATAACAGACCGTTGCTACGTATAACAGACCGTTGCTACGTATAGCAGACCGTTACTACGTATAACAGACCGTTGCTACGTATAACAGACCGCTGCTACATATCACAGACCGTTGCTACGTATAGCAGACCGTTACTACGTATAACAGACGATACTCTCTCGCTCTATCTGTCTCTTCCTCTCACCTACACACAACAAACAGCGCTGTCCATGGTTCCCAAACAAGGCTGTTGATAAACAGTGCACGTGATCGGTAAGTCAAATTGCAAGCAGCAGTCAGTGGGAGTAGGTGACTGTGACCAATATCGTTTGACTCGATTGAAATGCAAGTTTTGAGATCAAAGAGACACAATTCAGGTTTTTGTTCATAAAAATATTATGTCTATTAATGTCTGTGAGTTGAGTGTATACAATAACATCACAGCTTCAGGTTACCATGAAACAAGTTCTGTGTTTTGGAGCAGGTGATGTGGATGTTCTTTAATGTGTTACACAGACCCGGCAAACTGTGTCTGAACCTGCCTCAGTTCCTTACAAGGAGCAGATCTCCAGCTCTGACACATGCAGAAACACGGGTAGAGAGGAACACGATGAATTCCTGTCTGACTCAGCTGAACAAATTAGTACAACTGGAGTAACACCAGCTTAAACATAAAAAAAACACAACCAGACTGTTAACTCTGGGTGACGTGGAGTGATGGTTTCCTTTTACTTACTGGAATGGATTTTGTAGTAATGTCAGGGTTCACTCATAGCACTTAAATACATTTACAGGGAAGGGTCTCGCTGCAGTTAAGACTGAAAGCGATGAAGTTCATTGTGCAGCTACGCTTCCGCAACAAAGCCGTCAGTCGGGACGGCGTTATCGGCAGTGCAGAGCAGCGGCCGGGAACTAGCCAGTAGCAGTGGCATCGGCAGCCATATGTACGCACCGTGCGTATATTCTTTTTGGTGGTCTTGTAGTTGCATATTGTTGTTACTGCCTAACTGTTCTTATGATGATGATGCTAAACAGGCCCGGTTCTACGAGGTAAAAGGGCTGGGTGAAGGTCTAGATTAGCGGGTGTGGTGATTATTAAATACTCTCAGCCAATCACAGTTAAACTTCATAACAGCAGCTCAGCAAACGGAAATCTTTACCTCATGAAATGTCTGGATGGTTCAGAGCGTCACGAGATGAACACACATCACCACAAATCTGCACGCAAAGACAGTGGAGGGTGATTTTCCATCAAGAAGTTACTACGATAACGATAGAAATAAAAAATAAAGTGATTTGGTGAAAGCGTTTATATGATTATATCAGACCAACGCTATTTCAGCAATAATTGTAATGTATCTCAGCTGGTATGGTCACATAGTAATTAATTTTACACAACAGTGTTTTCTTATTGCGCATATTGAGTTATAACCGACCAGACTGATGTGTGTAGAGGTCTGTATGGTAATACTGTAGCAGCCTGGTGTCGTTTTCAGACGATTTATTGAAGGTAAACACGGCACTGTGCCCTGCATAACGGCACTGTGCTCTGCATAACGGCACTGTGCTCTGTGTAACGGCACTGTGCTCTGCATAACGGCACTGTGCTCTGTGTAACGGCACTGTGCTCTGTGTAACGGCACCGCGCTCCGAGTAACGGCACCGCGCTCCGAGTAACGGCACCGCGCTCCGCGTAACGGCACCTTGCTTGCGTAACGCCACCGTGCTCTGCGTAACGGCACCATGCTCTGCGTAACGCCACCGTGCTCTGCGTAACGGCACCATGCTCTGCGTAACGGCACCGTACTCTGCGTAATGCCATTATGCTCTGCGTAACGGCACCATGCTCTGCATCACGGCACCGCGCTCCGCGTAACGGCACCGCGCTCCGCGTAATGGCACCGCGCTCTGCGTAACGGCACCTTGCTCTGCGTAACGCCACCGTGCTCTGCGTAACAGCGCAACGGCACCGTGCTCAGCGTAACGGCACCGTACTCTGTGTAACGCCATTATACTCTGCGTAACGGCACCGTTATCTGCGTAACGGCACCATGCTCTGCGTAACGGCGTAACGGCACCATGCTCTGCGTAACGGCGTAACGGCACCATGCTTTGCGTAACGGCACCCTGCTCTGCGTAACGGCCTAACAGCACTGTGCTTTGCGTAACGGCACCGTGCTTTGCGTAACGGCACCGTGCTTTGCGTAACGGCACCGTGCTTTGCGTAACGTCGTAACGGCACCTCTCAGAGGCTGTGGGCTTATCAGGGCTGCTGCCTTCAGATGCTGCAGAGCTTTCATGAAATGAGGGAATCTGTTGCTTTTGGACTTCACGCCAACTTTTATTGCACGTTCCTCTGGGCTATGGCACCAGAAGCCTCTGCAGTTTCATATTGTGTTTACTGATTAGGTGGGCACTCCTTTTACTATTTGTCGCTGGTGCTGAATTAATGTTGACGTGGCATATTGTGAAGGGAGGGAAGGGCTTTCCAAACGTCCGTAGCCCCTGGACCTAAAGTAATATTAAGGTACTTCTGGATATATTGTATTCTATCCTATTTTTTATCTGACTGTTGTTGGCTTGGCGTGGCTAATCAGAGTTTTATTGTGTTGGTGTATTGGTAGCGATAGTACAAAAAACATGAATCCATCTCTCTCTTGCTTGCTCACTCGCTTGCTGAGTAGACTGCAAGGCCCTATGTGTGCACATGGGAACTATAGTCATTAAAGGTAAGCGTGCGGGCGCCACTGGCCAGTGGGGCACGCTCACATGCCAAAACATGCACTAAAAGCACGCTCAACAAAGCAAGGAGAAGCTCTGATTACAACACGCACAGAGGGAGAGAGACTTCATTCTCTGCTCAGGAAGACATTACTCCTGGGTTGTTTGCTGCTATATTAATGCTCTGGATATACTGTAGCACCTTTAAAAAAAACATACATGAGCACATGAGCATAGACAAGCACCAACTTTCTGTTGGTAGCATTGTTTTCTTTTCTTTCTTGAAGTTTCAAACAAAACTCTAGTGCCTAGCCAGTGGAAGCAGATATGACAGGCAGTCACACCTCCACCCGACAGATAAGTTAAGTTTGAATGTGGTGAATGACATTGGTTATGACATAGGCTTTGGAGAATAAAAAATAACATTAATGCGACACCTCTGTCCTCCACAGTGATTTTTGATTTAATCATCAAACTGTTGTATAAATGTATCATAAAATAGCACTGCAAAAGTGGGAGGTTGGCCAGTAGTTCTGTTGCCTAAACCTAACCCAGTGGGCAACTTCAGAGTCTGAAAAGTGAAGCCAACGCTGAAGTGCCTTAAACCTGCATTCTCTCTACCAGCCAGCAGGGGGCGACTCCTCTGGTTGCAAAAAGAAGTCTGATTTCCGTTTTGAACACAAACAAAACAACTTCTTTAGGTTTAGGCAACAAAACCACTTAGTTAAGTTTAGGGAAAAAGATTGTGTTTTGGCTGAAAATAATTACGTTTGAAAGTGAAATTTAACGTTGTAAACACAAAGACAACTACACGTTGTTGGTTTCACACGGGATGCAAACTCCAGTCTCCCAGGTGAAAGTATTATGTTTTGTGTCACATCCATTGCCCTGACCTCCACTCCATATGGAGTTTCACGTCATTTATACTACAGCACCTGACTTCCTTTTGCTCCAGTCATAATTACTACGGTCGCTAGAGGTGACTGTTTGTACATTATGGTCCCATTTAGAGTCAACCGGGTTTATTTAGGGCGTGGCTACCTTGTGATTGACAGGTCGCAGGCCGTGTGTTTTCAGTTCATGAAAGTTAATTGTAATATTTTGGTCCCCTAAAAATTGTTTGCACTTAGCTCCGCCCTCTCGTGTCACTTCTGGTTGCAAAAAACAAGATGGCGATGGCCAAAATGCCGAACTCGAGGCTTCAAAACGGCAGTCCACAAACCGATGGGTGACGTCACGGTGACTACGTCCACTTCTTATATACAGTCTACGTCCTTACCAAGTATTTCAAGTGTAGTTATTTTAAACCAAACCACAATCTTTTCATAAACCTGAACTAAAGTAGTTTTGTTGCCTAAACCTAACCAAGTTGTTCATTTTGAAAAGACCGTATGAATGTAACATATGCGTAAATTGACACGTGTTGCTGGACATTCGTAGGAGAACACATGAAAAATGAGGATACGTTGCAGTAGACCGCTCTGTCTTTAGTAAAAAAATAATTCATGGAAGAGAGGCTGGTGGCATTTGCTTGTTTTTTATCGAAGAGTATCATTGGAACAGTCCAGAACAGAAGAGATGTCAAGCTGTTTGTTAACTGGACAGTTGATAATAATTTTAATGACTATATTTTCGACCTGTAAAATGTTCTACTGTATCTTTTGGAAAGATTAGTAGTGTTATATGCTGGTTCACATGTTAGGTGCCACTGTAATAATGGTGCTTTGTTTACTGCCAACTACCAAGAGTCATCTATTGGTTGCAACAGTCAAAAACACAGAACAGTAAAACAGATATTTATTTATTACTCTTCCAACCAACTGTTGGTATTTTGCAGATTCACATTGCACGTGGATGCGACTGAAGGTGGAGAAATAGAGCTTTAGTCTCATGTGCCTGTCCAGGCTTGCCTCATTCCTCCACCGCCCGACTCTTTCCTCCCTTTCTTCCCTTTCTTCCTCTCTCTTTCTCGTCTGTGTGACAGGGTGCAGACCTGAGCCAAGGATCTGGTCGCTGAAAGTTTATTTGCAGTCCAGACCGAGCTCAAAGAGCCGAGACAGAATAAATCGCACTTGTCTTGTTTATCATACTTACCCGATGAGGGAGGCGGTTAGGGAGGACTGTTGATTCATGATACAATGGGAGAAAAGGGAGGATCTCTTTATACTCAGCACACAACCCCTCGATGACATGTTGGCCAATTATCAGAGCCAGCTGAGTCCAGAGGACGAGGACAAGCAAAGATAGAAACGTATGAAAATGTTTTGTAATTTTAGATTGTGGAGTATACATCACACACTTGAGATAATGATCACAGTTAGATAAACTTTGTTTTTAAGCAAATATAGTCTAGCTATATAGATGCCTCAGGGCTGTCACATTGTTCTATAATGGTAAACTTAAAACACAAATATAGTGTTTTACTGTACTTTTAGGATTCATACTTCACTTCAATTTATCAGAAAATAACACTACATTGTAGAAAGAAATATTGCACTTTTTAATCCACTGGAAATATCTTGCACACTCATCAATTCGCAAGTTCGAGATGTCCGATCACTGGTGATGGCTGGCACAATGCAGCCGGTTAGATTTCTGTCCAATCAGAGGCCTGTACCACGAAGCCACTTCAACATACCCAGCGTATCTTCTCCTTATCTGGCTTCACTAACTCTAACAAACGCGATCCCGCTCAGCGGTCCTACGAAGGTTGTTATCAACTTGGTAAATTAACCCAGGGTTTCTCAGTCTGGTTAGGAGCGTGTTCACATGAAAGGGGCGGGGTTTACAGCATCTGACCAATCACAGACATAGACAAGTCTACTGTCAACGTAGCAGCATATATTACATATGAAGAGCAAACTATAATATTAGACAAATATGAAGAAGTTAAACACATAATCCAGACTAAAAGTAACACAGTTGAAGCTGCCAAATGCAGGAAGGACAGCTGGCAAAAGAAAATCAACATTGACTGTGTGAATGAGTAAATTAATAGAGATATAATCTAGGTCAGGGGTCAGGGGTCAGCAACCTGCAGCTCTTTAGCCCCTCTCCAGTGGCTCCCTGTGGATTTTTAAAAATGGAAATGAATAACTGTTTTTTTTTTTTTTTTTTTTTTTTTTATTTATCATTGTTGTAGGTTTATGGTACGACGGTACGACGGAGTATTAGGGCCACATTGAGGAAAAAAAATAATTTAAAGTCATAATATTACGAGAAAAATTCATAATATTATAAAGTAGTGATTTTACGTGTTATTTTCTTTTTTTCTCGTAAAGTTATGACTTTATTCTTGTAATATTACGACTTTTTTTCTCGTAAAGTTATGACTTTATTCTCGTAATATTACGACTTTTTTTCTCGTAAAGTTATGACTTTATTCTCGTAATATTATGACTTTTTCTCGTAATATTATGACTTTATTCTCAAAATCTCAGATGTTGTTTCCCTCAATGTGGCCCTAATACTCTGTAGTACATTTTCACTTTGGCCCTCACTGCATTAGACTTATATTCTTTATACTTAGACTATAAACTGTGTTACCTTCAGCACAATGATCAAATGTTTTGCGGCTCAAGATAGATTTATTTTTTTGCCTAAAATGGCTCTTTAGATAGTAAAGGTTGCTGACCCCTGATCTAGGGCATGAGTAAATCTGACTATAATTACTTTTGTGTATTGTGTGTATTACCTTAAGTTAATATGCTAGAAGATACTTTATTATTTCCTTTAGGAACATTGTGGCATGAGTGACACTTTCAGCCTTCTTTCAGCTGCGTCCCCGACCCCGACCGTGTGAAACAGACTTGAGAGCAAATAAAAAAATAAATCTAAGAACATAATTCAAAGCGATAAACACCCACAGCATACATAAAAGTACCGGTATAGTAAAGCAAGGCAATGCATACAGTCTGTAAACGCACGACTCTCATGTATTAATTCATTAATTTAGTATTTGCTCCCAAGTCCACAAGTCACACCGTCAGCGTTTTTTTTGCCAGCTGTCCTAAACTGTGTTGTTTTTAGTCTGGATTATGACTGTAACTTCTTCGTATTTGTGTAATATTATCATACAATCTGTGCACCGAGCTCAGATTAGGCAGTAGGAGGTGCTTTTATACAAGTTGATCTCTTATCTGGAACATAACCTGCTCCGGAGCAGGTCAGGTGTTCAGCATAAGTTACCATGGCGATCTACCCCGGTAAGAAGTGATCCACCGTCGTAGGACGGAAAACCCTGAAGTTAACTCGCTAACCACAAATCCTGCTTCGTAGTCCAGGACTCTGGCCTCTGTTCCTGACTTGCTCTCTCATGCAAACGTAAACAATGATGACCTCATGAGATCAGATTTCTGCTCCAGTTCAGGAAGTTCAACCTGCCTCAGGACAAACAGGACTGGAACAGACTACAATGGACAGTTATACTGCTGCCAACCTGCCCTCCATCCAGGACTTCTACATGTCCAGACTCAGGAAACATCACATCGCCATCACTCTGATGAGTCAGAAACAGTCTCTGTGCAATAACCCTGTAACACTAAAACATCCACTTACCTCCATTATAGATTATAAATTCACAGTTTTAAATGCACACGATTTATAAATCAGAAAGATACAGAAAAACTGATTCATGCCTTCATTTTAAGCCGACTTGATTACTGTAATGTAATAGTTACTGTAAAAAACAAAACACTGAGAGACTTCAGCTCATGTAGCTACTCATAACGTAATAACTGCACATAATGTAATAAAACCATGAGCACATGAAGTAATAACTGTTTAGTACATAATGTAATAAGTTAATACATTATGAGAACATTATAACATTATAAACTTAGCAAAAAAAAAGTTGAATAATGTAATAAATTCAGCACATAGTGTAATAATAATAAAGAAAGAGTACTCTCCTTGTCTTCTTAAAGTGTAGGAACCCTTCTGGCTTTACATGACAGACATGGAGTCCTGTTTGGTCCAGAGCTGCTTCTCAACCAAATCCAAAACACCAGCAGAGTTGTTGTCTCAAACATACTTTTAAGGCCACCGTCATTTGCCATCTCCAGCAGCTGATCTTCCTCTAGCACGGATAAGCTCGATTCACCTGGTTTGTTCACAAATGGGTCGCAGATCCATTCCTTCGCAGTTCGTGGGTCTTTTGTGGTTGGGAAGTAACGCTCAAACTCTTTTAAAAGCAAAGACAGGTGATCGAGCACCAGCTGGGAGAATGAAGGTCCAGGCTGATAATCAATAAAATGGAAATAATATAAGTTATTTATTCTTTCTGTGCGGCCCGGCCCTGTGATTGGGGACCGCTGGTTGAGAGGACATTTTCATCAATAAGTTCAACATTTTTGAAGCTTCTTGGATGTGAGACAAAATTCAGGACTAGAAGACCTCCAGTGACCTGGACCAATGAGAACCTCTACAGAGATGATGCTGAATTTGAATCTCATATGTTGTAATTAGTCTCAAAACCTGCGCACATAAAAACCAGGAGTGTGCACAGAGAAAAGTATCCGCAAACAGAAAACCATCCTCGAGAAGGAGAATTTCTATCGCCACTTTCACACTGAGATTCTGCAACAGTGCCGTAAAGAAGATCCGCCGTTACACCGGCCAAACAACGCCGCCCCAACCCCCCCCCCCATCTCCATACCTTTCATACAGAGCAGCGAGATGGCATAACGGCTCAACAGTCCCGCCTTTAAACGCCAAACCTGGTGCTAGTTGGGTGATGTGCTGTGTGTGATATGGTTGATAACCACTCGGCTAGCAGGCTAGCTAGGTGGTGATGAGGCTAGCGTAATATCTAATGCAGCTAAGCGTCATATGAACTATGTATGGATTGAATTGTAAAATGAGTAGGTGTATCTAAGTATGCTTTAAGCACAAAGGACTATTTCTTTTTTGAGATGTTTATGTTGAATTCATGTACTTTGAGATATTCTGCAAGTTGCATTATTATAGTTATACATATATAACAGTTATGAGTTAATGAAAGTAGTAGTTGAAGTAGATCTCAGTGGACATTTATGATGGACTTGTGATGAGTAACTGTTGCATGTTGTCTATCATCTCATCCACAAGTTCCTGTCTCACCTTCATCCAGGACATATCTCCATCTCCACTCAACCAACATCACCGTCATCACCTTGGACCGATTACACTGTCCGGTCACTAAACTTTCATCTACACCTTCCAGCTAATCAGAATCGAGAATTCTCAGTAGAAAATAAAATAAACTTTAAAATTGTTGGTGACATGCATGGTTGCTTATTTTTTTCTCTTCAGTGACAGATTTCTGACACCAAAGCTTATGAATTCACTTTTGTTGGAGTGGATGACATGACTACTTTATATCAGCAGTGAATCTGCTCAGCTTCCGTTTGCAGCCCGATGACGTACTTCTGCCTAATTATTGACAGATGTGTTGAAAAGTCAAACAAATAGAAATCCAAATGAAGTCACAGATGTGTTTGGGTTGGCAAGTCCTTTTATGGTTTGTATGTATGTGTGGGACCATTAGTCATCTACTTCCTGTGTTTTGTTTTTTTCTCTTCTCAGTGGTGTGTCACCTGCCGTGTATAAATGGCGGGAAGTGCAGCACCAGGGACAAGTGTCAGTGCCCTCCCAACTTTACTGGAAAGTTCTGCCAGATGCCCGTTCAGAACAGACACCAGCAGCACCAGCAGACGTCAGGAGGCTACAGCCAAACTCAGGTCCACTCCACACATACGCTGCCTCTGACCTACAGCAACGGGCAGAATCCTGGTGAGTGGAAGCACCATTAAAGTGATGTAGACGGAGAAGGTGGAGGAGTAACACTTTCCTGAAAAGGATTCATGTTTTAGCACATTTACTGCATGGCGAAGGCTGAAGGTCGTAAAAAGCACGATTCACAAATATGAAATTCTGCAGCTCTTGAGGGAGGCCTGAAATGTCTATAAACACTCTTTTAAGAAAGTAACAAACAATATAACTGTAAAAATGTGATAGGATAGCACATCCCAGATTTCAAAATCAAGGAGGACAAAATACTAACATTTCACTTTAAAGGCCGTGTAAAAGACATTCAGAGATTTGTTTCTAAACACATTATAAATGTTGGAAAATAATGACTGAAAACATGTGAAGAGACTGTGAACATTGTAGTTCTGGATTGTGGAGTTAGACCGTTTTTCACCAGTTTGTGTTCAGGATTTTTTAGGCGTGGCTGAAATCATGGCTCGATGACGCAGTGGAGTCATCCTTAACATGACCCCACCCGTCTTCACAAACCTGGTTTTTCAAAGGGAAACCAGAAACCTAGAATGATGATAAAGGTTATCTCTGCTAGCTCAGTCGGTAGAGCTTGAGACTCACATTATCAGGTCGTGGATTTGAGCCCCACATTGGGTGTTGGCATTTTCATGAATGTTTTTGTATTGTATTTTTATGATTGTAATCCATCCCGTGTCCTATGTATATTTATTATTTTTCTGTAAACTTGTGCTGTAAACTTGCGCTGTAAACTTGCGCTGTAAACTTGCACTATAAACGTGCGCTGTAAACCTGCGCTGTAAACGTGCGCTGTAAAAGTGCGCTGTAAACGTGCGCTGTAAACCTGCGCTGTAAACCTGCGCTGTAAACTTGCGCTTTAAACCTGTGCTGTAAACTTGCGCTGTAAACCTGCGCTGTAAACTTGCGCTGTAAACCTGCGCTGTAAACCTGCGCTGTAAACTTGCGCTGTAAACTTGCGCTGTAAACTTGCGCTGAAAACCTGCGCTGTAAACTTGCGCTGTAAACCTGCGCTGTAAACTTGCGCTGTAAACTTGCGCTGTAAACTTGCGCTGAAAACCTGCGCTGTAAACTTGCGCTGTAAACCTGCGCTGTAAACTTGCGCTGTAAATTTGCGCTGAAAACCTGCGCTGTAAACCTGCGCTGTAAACTTGCGCTGTAAACCTGCGCTGTAAACCTGCGCTGTAAACCTGCGCTGTAAACTTGCGCTGTAAACCTGCGCTGTAAACCTGCGCTGTAAACCTGCGCTGTAAACCTGCGCTGTAATCCTGCGCTGTAAACCTGCGCTGTAAACCTGCGCTGTAAACTTGCGCTGTAAACCTGCGCTGTAAACCTGCGCTGTAATCCTGCGCTGAAAACCTGCGCTTTAAACTTGCGCTGTAATCCTGCGCTGTAAACCTGCACTGTAAACCTGCGCTGTAAACTTGCTCTGTAAACTTGCGCTGTAAACCTGCGCTGTTATCTTGCGCTGTAAACTTGCGCTGTAAACTTGCGCTGTAAACCTGCGCTGTAAACTTGCGCTGAAAGCCTGCGCTGTAAACTTGCGCTGTAAACCTGCGCTGTAAACCTGCGCTGTAAACCTGTGCTGTAAACTTGCGCTGTAAACTTGCGCTGTAAACCTGAGCTGTAAACCTGCCCTGTAAACCTGCGCTGTAAACCTGCGCTGTAAACTTGCGCTGTAAACTTGCGCTGTAAACCTGCGCTGTAAACCTGCGCTGTAAACTTGCGCTGTAAACCTGTACTGTAAACCTGCGCTGTAAACGTGCGCTGTAAACGTGCGCTGTAAACGTGCGCTGTAAACCTGCGCTGTAAACTTGCGCTGTAAACTTGCGCTGTAAACCTGCGCTGTTATCTTGCGCTGTAAACTTGCGCTGTAAACCTGCGCTGTAAACCTGCGCTGTAAACCTGCGCTGTAAACCTGCGCTGTAAACTTGCGCTGAAAGCCTGCGCTGTAAACTTGCGCTGTAAACCTGCGCTGTAAACCTGCGCTGTAAACTTGCGCTGTAAACCTGCGCTGTAAACTTGCGCTGTAAACCTGCGCTGTAAACTTGCGCTGTAAACCTGTGCTGTAAACCTGCGCTGTAAACTTGCGCTGTAAACTTGTGCTGTAAACCTGTGCTGTAAATCTGCGCTGTAAACTTGCGATGTAAACGTGCGCTGTAAACCTGCGCTGTAAACTTGTGCTGTAAACCTGCGCTGTAAACCCGCGCTGTAAACTTGCGCTGTAAACCTGCGCTGTAAACCCGCGCTGTAAACGTGCGCTGTAAACTTGCGCTGTAAACCTGCGCTGTAAACCTGCGCTGTAAACTTGTGCTGTAAACTTGCGCTGTAAGCTTGCGCTGTAAGCTTGCGCTGTAAGCTTGCGCTGTAAGCTCGCGGCCACGAAGCTGTGAGCCACCCTCGCCCCGAGCCTTTCTAAGCCGACCGACCGCCTCGGATGAAATGCCCCTGGCGGGGGCATTTCCAGCGCCGGGGAGAAGTCCCACGAGAGGATCCTCCCACACCGAGCGGCCGTCCCTAACCCGCCGAGTTGAATCCACCGGGCAGACTGCGCGATGGGGGCTGCTTCTGCTTCTCTGCTTTTCTTCTAATGTGAATCCGCCATCAGACTTGACAGAGCTTCCCTAACCACAGTCTCATGATGAGAAAACCAAACTTAATGGGTGAAGTCTGTCCCCTAAAAATATTACACATTCTTTCCTGTAATAAGTCCCTTTTTATAGTGATAATGCTCTGCACTAATTCTTTTGCTCGTGTTGTGCCTTCAGTGTTCAGCCCCAGCATCGTCAACATCCACATCAAACATCCTCCGGAGGCCTCTGTCCAGGTCCACCAGGTGTCTCAGCTGGATAACTACCACAACAACGGGCACCAGCTGAAAGGCTCGTCGTCGTCGTCGTCAGGCTCCTCTTCCTCCTCTTCCTCCACCAGCTACACCTACCACCACACGGAGAGCCGCCAGAAGATCCAGCACCATGGCTACAACGTAGCTTATCCCAGCCAGCACGGCTACCAGGTCCCCCAGTACCAGCCGGTCACCTCCAAGAACACGCTGGGTCGCTGCTTCCAGGAGACGACGGGGAGTCAGGTACGCTGCCATCGACGTCTACTGCATGTTAGCTCAGTACGACTGAAGAACATCTGATGGAGCAACAAAGATCAAATGAAATACAACCAAATATTTGAATTTTAATTCAGTTTTTAAAAAGTCAGAACTACTTTGAGGCTGGTTGCATTGTTGCCAGCATCTTAGCAAATACTGTAAAACAATCATTCGAAGGAAGGTAAAACATTTAAACTAGGGGTGTGCCATGTCATGGCAATCATGATAATACCTGTATAAATCTTAATGCAATATAAATCACGTTATTTACATTAGTGTGTTGACATATTTACTTTATGACTACGTATACAGGAACAACAGCAGCACACATGGCTGCAGGTGAAGGTAACGTTGCTGCTCGCTCCGCTCTGAAGGAGTTCAGCTCCATTAAAAAGAACAACTTCAGCTGTTTAGATGTGTTTGATGACATGAACTTCAGAGATAAACACACATCATACTTCATCATCTAGTAACTACGTCACCTGCAAGACGAGTTGCATCAGGATCTGATTCAGCTCAGGTGACGATGATCGTGACATTTTATCATCACGTTGCAGTAATTAATCAGAGAACCACGTCGTGACAGCATGGGAAAAAATTAGAAAAAAAATGTTTGGGAAGAGTAGAGGTTTGTCTCAGCCAGCAGATCAGTTTACAAGTAAGATACGTGGCAAACTAAGGTAAACAGTTAGACTACACACAGACAGATTACGCTTGTTTAGCCGAGGGTTATGTGGCTCCTTTACTTTATGAAGGTAATAAATGAATAACACAGAGGCTCCGTAGTCTGCACCGAGACGGCAACAACTTTACTACTCCAAACATGTCAACGTTAGCGCATCACCATTTCACTTTAAGTTCACAGGGAACTTAAAGTCATTAACCCTCTGAGGCCCATATTAATAACTCAACTAAACAGCTTACACTTGTTTACAATTGGCTATTAGCCACTGAGCTAACAGCAGCGGTGGATGAGAGACTTTCATTGCTCTTGCTTACAGTAAGGAGCGTAGTTGTGGTGAACTCGACTTCACCGAGTTCACTTCACCGTCTCCACCGCGACCTCTCTGATCAGCTGTTAGCTGACTTTGCTCTGTGTATGTGGAGAGTTTAATACCGGATCTCGGTAACCTTCACTAAATATAATGAGTTTTCTTATCCATTGTGTTTTTTGCAATATGTGCGAGCATGTTCATACTGCAATGATGATGAAAATATGCCTACGATCTATCGGTCAGGACGAGCTCAAAGCACCGCTGTGCCAGCAACAATCTGTCACAGTGGAACTTTCCTTTAATAAGAGTATCTCACATGAAACCACCTCAACAGGCAGCATTCATGCATTTACATGCTCGCTATAAAACAGATTGTTTTCTTTGATTGATATCATTTTCATCTCTGTGCAGAGAAAACAAATCCAAGACCTGTTAAACCTAGATTAGAGTAGAATAGGCTTGTAAAATTGACAAATGTGCAACAGCCAAACCAAAGCAACCAGCCTTGATATCAAGTCCAGATATGAAGGGTGGAGATTTACTTTCTCATTGTCTTGTTTAAATGAAGATCATAAATCAGTCACTCCGTCACCAGGTCATATCAGTGTGTTCTTATCTGCATGTTGGGCCATCTGATCGACCCCAGGATCAGACATACAATACAAAAACATCATTTTTTATTAAGATAGAAATAATAATTCCCCTTCCATTCCTTCCGTTCTCTCCCACTCTGTATCTTTCAGTGTGGGAAGGCTCTGCCGGGTCTCAGTAAGCAGGAGCAGTGCTGTGGGACCGTTGGGACGTCCTGGGGTTTCCACAAATGTCAGATATGTCCAAAGAGACCATGTAAGTACAGCTGTTTTTCTCAGACGTTGGTCCTTTTTTTTTATCTTTTTGGACACCTGAGGTTACCAGGGCAACCTTTGATGTTAACCTTCGACGTTAACTGCTAAATGAATCCTAAGTAATACAGGGAATATCCTAGAAATCAACCTGAGGCGCACCTGTCATATAACTGCTTCTCATTCAAAAACCGTAATTCCTATTGCTTAGATTTTTTACATGAGGAGTTAGGACCCTCTGATGAACACACAGTGTGAGAATTGTGTTTGTACTGTCAACAATATGATCATGGGAGCAGGTTAGAGAACTGGTACCTTTTGCACTCATTCTACATACACAGAAATAGAAATACAGCTAACGACAAGGAAACAAAGCTGAACAAGAGTAAACATAAACACATTAGCTATTATGAACATAAAAGTAGGCAAAAAAGAAGATACATTTTATGTATATATATATAATATAATATAATATAAAATGTACCTTGTAAAGGCTTGGATGGACATGAAACAGTAAGATACTATTGAATCAATGCAAAACATGAGCAGCAATGTCCGAAAATATGTGATTCATTGATAAAAAGTTCATAAAACATGAGGAGAAAAGTTATCTATGACTCATAAGGTGTGTTTGGGTAGGAAACATCCAATCACTGAGCTTGTAGTGGAATAAACTAAGCTGAAGAATCTACATTCAGTATTTTTAAAAGTTCATTTTCAGATTCTGGGTCTTTTGGATGATGTGGAACCAAAAGTGGAACTTCTTATATCCCCATTCAAATTAGCGTATAGAGCTGAACTGGAAGTTAGCCGGCTCAGCCAGCGGATGTCTCTGGCGCTCATGATCTGCTCATAATAGAGCATGAGTGTAGCGTGCAGAGATGTTCAGTGTCGTATATACTGTAACCGTACATATGTAATCAGTCCCCACCTGCATGATGCCGTCGGTTTGAGAGCTTTCAGCGTTTCACAGCAAAGAATACAGAACTTTGTATTCTTGCCAATATTTTTAATCATTCAAATTTGGCTGGGTGGTTAATAACACATCTTTCTGTGGTGTGACAAACTCAGAACACATTTATTTCTGCTTTAATTTTTACTTTAACAGACTATACTTGCATAGAGAGAAGAACAGAGATCAGGTTCGGGGTGTATGTAAAGGTGCGACGATTTAAATTCCTGATTTATTCAATACATTAAACTCAGATCAGAGATGATTTAGATTCTGAGCTTCAGTTCACACTTGGTCATTTAAAATATGACAAACCCTGTTTATCATTAGTCACTCATGCCAGCTTTTAGCCCAGATTCAGCCTCATAAACACCACAAGAGCCTTACTAGTCACATTATTTCAGTGGGAGTCACTCCAAAGTCAGAGGTTTGTCCTTCGCTCTGTTCAGGGGCTTTACAGTGAAGTGTGAAACAGTCCATTGTGCCACGGAGACACTGGTAGCTGGTAAATAAACTGGCTTTATCGGTCAAACAAACATCGCCTTGTTGTTTCCTGTTGAGCAAAATATCAATCTGCTTCCAGGTATTTGGGTACCACCTCCCCACTGGTGCCTTTGTCCAGCATTAAAGCAGCATCTGGTCTCCAACCTGCAGCACAGATTTACAGTCTGAGGTTTACTGTGAGCTGCTGGCTGTGTGAGGAGCTTTCAGCTCTCTGGCCTCTATGTCTACCTCACTCTACCTCATGTTGACTATTTTCTATTCATCATTACCTCACTGTCTTCATCCTTTCTTCATCTGTTTCTTTATTAGTCAGTTTAGTATTGTTTCATTTAAAAAAAGAAATGAGGGCATGAGTTAATAGTTAATAATAAGTTAATATTCATGCAATAACTTGTTCATATCTGACGATAGAACACTGCAAGAGAAATGTGGTGTATAAATGATAGAGTAACATAGGAAATCACGGCTACACCGAACCATAAAACTGAATAAACATGTTTGTGATGTGTTGGTTTGCACCGTCTGACTGACATGTTTTCTCCCTTCTCTTCCTCTCATCCTCCTCTCATCAGCTATTCCTCTGATAGATTGTCCTCAGGGTTACAAGAGAGTCAACAGCTCTCATTGCCAAGGTAAGAGCTCTTGCTTTTGTTGAAACTAGTGCAGTGCCCGTTCGGAGCGGGCCGATCGCTTGGCTCATGGTATTGCTGCTTGCATCGTGGTCGTTCGGAGCGCCAGAAGTGCTCCTTGCAGCTTTGTCGAGAACTCCAGGGAAGTGACGAAGAGTTCGGTTGTAACCTCAGTATGTCCAGCATCCAGCAGCAAAAGTGAACTGCAGTCAATGAGTCGCAGCCTTTAAGGCCCGCTGTGGACGACGTGCGCGGCTGCTGCACAGACTGCTATCACTAGTTTATAAAAAGTTTATTAATATTGAACGTGTCGTGTGTCCAAACTGCATTAACTTTGCCTCTGCACGTCCTTGGGTCCCCAGCAATACATCGGATGAACAGTTCTTGAGCTATGTGAAGGAAACTCTCACACACATACAGAGATTCTTGCTCTATAGTTATATATCTCAATATCTACTGGATGGATTGACAAACATATTTAGTTTCTCTGCTCCAAGAAGAGGAATTATAACGACTTTGGTGATCCCCTGACATTTCCTCCAGCACTACACCATGAGGATGGATGGATTGCTATGTAATGTGGTGCACACATCCATGTCACCTGCAGAATGATTTGTAATCACTTTGTTGATATTCATACTTCTCATCTAGCGCCGTCATGAGATCAATTTGTCCAGTACTTTGTACCAGCGTAGGTTCGTAAAGACATTTCTCTGAAGAAGCACAATTCCAGTTGAATTGTCAATCTGAGTTTCATCAGCTATCATGTACAAGGCAAAAGTGCAATTGGTCCGGTTGCAGGGTGGCACCAACTCTTCTACAAGAAATCACAAAAGTAAAGACTATTCAGCTAGGCTGGCCGCTTCCTTCCTGTTCAACCATTTTTGGACTAAAGGAGTCAGTTAGCAGCTTCTAATGTGATGTTATTCATCAGTCTCACCTTGGAGTGCTGAAGAACCAACAGGAAGGGTTTTACTGGCCAGGTATGATCGTTGACGTGGTCATAACCTACAGCAAATATGCAGAGCTCCGAAACAGCCTACCTAAACAGTAGCGCTGGGCATCAGTCGACCAAAATAACCCAGTACCAAGCAGTATTGGAACTTTTCCAGTTAAACGATACCTGCGGTCGATCCTTCGTGTGCCCACATCTAGAAAAAACATTTGGGGGTGAGCCTGGCGGGCAGGCGGGTGATAGGCTGATGAGAGGTGGAAATGAGGCGGAACATGTGGGCGACCAGAAACAGATAAATCAGGTGATTTGGGCCGGTGAAGGGAAGGCTGGATGTACTATATACGATCTGGACACACACACATAGAACAGAGGAAAACACTAGGACAGCAAGCAAGTGAAAAGCAAAAATGATAAACAAAAAATTATTAAATTACGCTGCAGTAAAAAAACTTGAAATTCATCACAGAGGCACCTGTTGTACAAGAGTTATTACTGTACTCTGGCGATGTAGAAGTGGATGGAATATTGTCATGATTTTAGGATATCATCATTAAAATGCTGTATTGAAAGAACAAGAAAGTAATGACAAATGTATGTATTTCAACAATATTCAATATTTACCGTTTTAAAGAACCTTTGAGTCCAAGTTTTCAGAGTTTATGTGGTGCGCCTGAATGCACCATGAAGTCGTGCCTAGTGTACTGACTTCGTCACTTGTCATTGTTCACAAAAGGGGTAACTTTATTCTGTTGTGTGTTCGGGGGCCAATTTCTGTGTTTCACAACACCTTGCTGAACACGAAGGGAGGGGGCAGGGGGAGGAAACGCAAAGGGAGGGGGGAGGTGTGACTTCAAGTAAATTATGGTCTTTGGTAGGGATGTCCCGATGACGTTTTTTTGGCCTTGATCCTGGGCCAAGTTCTTCAATATTGGGTATAAGCCGACACTGATTCTGATTCAATACTAAGGCTATATTTACCTAAATGTTGATTGGATATGTATCTGACACGTTGAACTAAAATATGCCCAGATCGACCTCAATACTAATCCTTAGTATTGGTTTGGGACATCCCTTGTCTTTTTTAAATGGTTTGCAGGAATCTGAGCTGAAACTACAAAAGGACAAATTTAGTTGTTGAATAATAGTAAAATATTATACATGTTTAATATGGATCAGGAAAATGTGCAGTGAAAGACAATCCTGCGATACATGTTGCCAGATTTCTTTCATCTGCCTTAGTACAGTAATTGAAAAAGTAGTGAACATTTCTCATCTTGCAATGTTAAAATGTTTGAAAAATCCCTGGATTGATTATGTTTTTCATTTTTCTTTGTTGACTAACAGATTTAGATGAGTGCCAGCTACAAGGTGTGTGTCCCAATGGAAACTGTCTAAACACCGTGGGCAGCTACAGGTGCATGTGCAAACCCGGATATGTCCCCGACTCCACGCTCACCACGTGCATATGTAAGTCCTACAATTTCTTTCTATTGACAAAGATGAATGCATCACATCTGCATGCTGGTCTGATGTGCAGAATTGCTCATAAAAAAGCTTCACCATATATCAGACCGGTAATACGTCATCCAGAGTAGGCTCACATGGCCACGCCCCCTTTTGAGGGAAACCAATCCCGTGTCCCTCGTAGATGGTAACAGAGTAAAAAGAAGAAGTTGAAACATGTCTCCGAACTTCTACTTTAGACAAACTAATAGTAACAGTAATAACGCTATGCTGAAGAGTTGCTGTGTAGCTGAACAGGATTCAATCAGATATGTAGAGATTTCTGGGTCAGTAATATCCTCCACTGTGTTGGACGGGGGAAGACTGAAGGGACATAGCGGCGATCAACCTTCATTTATTTGGTTAGGTTAACAAACGTTTGTATAACAAGACATGAATGCATACCAATTTGTCAAAAATTACAATCCAAACATACGTCAGATTACATTGAAGTCTATGAGATCTTCGGTTTTCTTTCCCCCAAAAGGGGGCGTGGCCACGACTTTTTTGCAAAGTACCCGTATGTGCCGGTCTGATGTTTATGAGTTTGAAATTTACTATCACTTAGTGACAGAAGACATGTGGAATGTAAGCGTACAAGCATAAAGCGGCATGAGAGGAATGCTGCTGCAGCTGAAATGTTTGTTTGATGATATGAAAACAGTCCATGGATGAAAGCATGGTGTTCACTATAATCAGATTCCCCCTCAAGCATGTACCGCAAGGCAGAACACATAACCAAACCCAACACCTCATGGCTCTTATATAAAAGGAGCACGGCAGGGAGGATGAGATAAAGGAGATAATCGGGGGAACAGAGAAGATGTAGTTAGAAAAGCAACAGCTTATACAGAAGAGATCAATCTTGAACATGATTGAGCAGCAGTGTTAGTCTTACATTTTGTGTCCTGGTTCTCTGGTTTTATCTCATGGCTAATGAAAGGCAGGTGCCCATTCATTGTGATTCATGATTTAATTTGAATGATGATTTAATTTAGGTCTTTTTCTGTTCATCTAATGCAACAAACCCACAACTTTCAACCAGGAGGCCGGTGATCGACACCGGTGTTTTGTTTTGTAAGTTACGTTTGTCACATGTTTTGCAGTTGTTTTCCGTACGTATTGTTTACATACTTATTTTATACCCAAGTATGACATTTTTCCTGAACCTAACTAAGTGGATTTGTTGCCCCAGGCTGGTACTGCACGTTAATACACGTGTAATATTCATGCCTTGGCGAGGCAAAAATATGTCACTGACACGCTATCCTCTGGTCCAGAGGTCAGAGGTCAGAGGTCAGAGGTCAGCAACCTGCAGCTCTTTAGCTCCTCTCCAGTGGCTCCCTGGGGATCTTTAAAAATGGAAATGAATAACTGTTTTTTTGTTTACATTTTCATTTTTATTTATCATTGTTGTAGGTCTACGGTACGACGGTACGACGGTACGACGGTACGACGGTACGACGGTACGACGGTACGACGGAGTATTAGGGCCACATTGAGGAAAAAAAATATATCTGAGATTTAGAGAATATAGGTATAATATTATGAGAATAAAGTCAGAAGTTTACGTGAAAAAAAAGTCGTTATATTGAAATCAAAATTGGCTTTTGATTTTGACCATCGAAATCAAAAGCAGGATCGAAGATTCGTTTTTTTCTCCGCCCACCCCTCCCCCTCCTGTGCGTATAGGAAGGAAATGTAAGAGCCACCTCACTCGTGGTTTGAACTGTAAACCAGCACAAAAATTACCAACATAAGCCACCGTGTCAAATCCAATCGTTTTCCCCGTTTACCTAAATCCTGATCATAAATGGACTCCCTCGTGATGAAAAGCATACCCATAGCATGATGCTGTTTCTTGGCATATGCAGTGCACATTAAGCGGCATTAAGACCAAAGTGCTGACTTTTTGTGTCATCAAACCACAGAAACATCTTCCTCGTGCTCTCACAGTCCTTTTAAGTGCAGTTTGGCAAACTCCAGGTTGGCTGCTGTCATCTGCCTTTTACTCAGCAGTGGCTCCAACCACTCGCTCTGCCATAAACGCCAGACCGGCAGAGAGCCGCAGGGATCGTTTTCCTTCTGGCAGATTGTCCCGTTCCTGCAGACAAACTCTGCAGCGAGAGGCCGTTGATTTCTTGGTTACCAGCCTGACCAAGGCTCTCCTTGCCCATTTACTCATTTTGGCCGGATGGCCTACTGTAAGGAAGAGTCAGACTTCTTCCATTTCACAATAATGGGCTCTTGGGTACTTTAAAAGTTTTTATACCTTTCCCAAGGACTCGACACAACTCTGTTTTTGATCTGACATCCACTGAGCTGTGGGACATTATATAAATATAGACATATGCCTTTCTAAGTCTGTGGTCATGTATGGTGGCACCTCAAGGACGATCAAAGGAATCAGGAAGCATTAAAGGAATAGTTCAACATTTTCAAAATGTTTATTTGTTTTCTTTCTGAGAGTAAGACGAGAACATGGATATCAGTTTCATCTTACTTAGTGTGTATTAAGTATGTAGCTGGAGCAAGTAGGCAATTAGCCTAGCTTAGCATAAGGACCGGAAACAGCTCTGACTCTATCCAAAGTTCAAATATACTCCTACCAACACCTCTAAAGCTCACACAGCAATGTTAAAACTACAGTTGGTTTTTTTTTTAGGGGGAGTTAACATGCTCTAAGTATTTATTGATGAACAACAGCTGGGACATCTCAGAGTCACTGTGTGCTCACAGTGAGGTTGCCAAGTTTGGTAACGCCGTGTCTATACAGTACAGAAACCAAAACCTGAGCTCAATGACTGTATCTGACAGCCTGCAATACAATGTAAAGATGTAGAGGAGTAATGTCTACCTGAGCAGAGAATGAAGTCGCACTTCCTCTGTGTGTGCTGTAATCGGAGTTTGTCCTTGCTTTGTTGATATCGCCGCGCCGGCCGCGCATGCTTTTAGTGCATGTTCATGCATGTGAGCGTGCCCCACTGGCTAGCTCACGGCCGCTGCTCTGCACTGCTCTGCACTGCTCTGCACTGCTCCGATAAGGCGGTTACAGCTGATAACGCCGTCCCGACTGACGGTGGAAGCGCAGCCCCCACCATCCGGTCTCCCCTCAGGTTAACACTGTTAGCTCTTTCAGCATTTTCGCTGTTGATTGCATTGTTAGCGCTGTTAGCTCCGTTAGCTGTGAGCCGCATGTTGAGAGCCGTTGTGGCAATAGAAAAGCTCCCAACCCGGCATTTAGCATATCTATTACATTTGCGACAAAAGTTGCAAAACATGAAACGCCTGAATTCTTCACATAACCACTGTATGTGTGTTTGAGTGTGTACACATTTGCTCAACTTCTTATATAATGAAGGGAGTTGGGCCAGGCATAAACCTTTTGTGCATCTGCCTGTTTGTCTGTCAGTGGCTAATCTCACATACTGCTGGACCCATCAGTCTAATATTTGTTGTGCTCTTTTATGACAGTATGGTCAAGGACCTCTCATGGTTGCAGTGATTCAAACTTTTTGAAAAGTATATTTTATTGACTGTTTTATACCGTCATTGACAGCTGACTCCTCACTCTTCTTAACCGGCCGGTGATCAATAACTGCTACAGTTTGGAATCATGTTTCTGCTATTGATTAGGAATTGTTCCTGTCGTGTCTTGCTTCCCAGCTGCTGTGCAAAAGTGAAGGGAGAGTCTGAGGGACTACAAACCAGTGTCTGGATAGAGCCAGAGAGCAGTACACTCTGCTCTGCCTATAGGTTGCAAAATGGAGATGCATATAACTTTGTGTTTACCTGCGTATTGCCTGCACAGACCCGGTGCAGATAGCTGCATGTATATTAAAATGAAAGCGTATCAGTTGCGTGAGATGTGTGAGTGAAAAACACGTCTGATACGCTGCTGCGGTGTAGACAGTTTTATTCATTCAGTCAAACATTACAGCAGCGGTCATTGCAGACACACCTGGAGGAGATCTCCACTCTACTAGTAACTTATACCATACGGCTGCATTCACACCATGTTCGGGCTGCGGCGGCCGCAGGGAGTGCCGAAAAAAAATGGTAAAGTAGAAACAAAATCAACTTTTGGAGAAACGCAACCTGAAGTACGCTGTAGTGGACAATCACGTAACTGGCGATCCAGCCATGAGGGAACAAAAGACGTTAATTGTTGCAGTCAATGGGCAGTTAAAGTGACTCTCCCACACCGCCGCACAACCGCCTGATCTGATCTGAATGCAGCCTAAGACTTGAAAAACACAAACCGAGCCGAGCTATCCTGCATGCCTCCGTCTGAACCAGCACTCTGACTTTGATAGCATGAAGCATATGCATGAAAACAGTTTCTTCTCCTACAACATCAGTCATCAACTTCAGTGCTTTGAATGTGTTCCTGTGTTTGGCTTTAATTGTTTAAATGTAGTTGTTTGTGGTTTCCCGACCTCTCACTGTAAAATATGTATTTTTTCTCTGTGCACTGGTGTCGCTTTAGAATTTGTGTTTGTGGCAAAAGTTTCTTGAGGTGAGAAGGGAAGGTTGCTTTGGTGAAGGGTACCTCTTTATTTCTCCACTCTCTGTTCTCTCTTTCCCCCCCATGTATGTGTCTCCTACACTCTGGTGCACCACCCCCCCCCCTCTCCTCCTCCTCCTACGCTCCGCTTTAGCCAGCACGCCTGCCGCCCAAGAGGAGAAGGGGGCTTGCTTCCGTTTGGTGAGCTCAGGGAGGCAGTGTTTGCACCCAGTGTCTACCCAGCTGAGCCAACAGCTCTGCTGCTGCAGTGTGGGTAAAGCCTGGGGCCCTCACTGTGACAAATGCCCCCCTCCAGGAACAGGTAAGGCCCCCAGCCACGTCAGACATTTATCCTGTCTCAATGAGAACTCCAAAACTTTCTGCCCTTTATATACAATTGTTTATAATATACAATATTAACACAACTCATTCAGACAGTGACGAGCTGATGTTTCAGCGCCGTGGGTGAGAAAACAGCAGCTGTTTCTATTTAGCACTCTAAATAGTGCTAAATATCAGAGCACTATCATATAGAACACCAAGCAAGTAAAAATACAACGCACATAACACAATCAGGATTCAACAGGATTCCCCACAGATTCCAGTCAAGCTGCTGGGAAAATATGGCGTTTAATTAGTATCAAAACCCGCGAGCGCACAGAACAGTATCCACGAGCGGAAAAGCATCTTTCTGCTCCGCGTCCACAAATGCAGTCGTGCGAGCGCAGCGCTGTGATGAGCGCTCACTCGACCCTCTCTACGCGCTCGCAACTGCTCAACCCGCTCGCTCGTCAAGTTGACTTTTGAGACTTTGGAGGCGGGGATGGAATAGACAGAGGCTGATGTGTCCGCTCCTTTGATTGGTCACTTTCAACACCGACAGTCTCTGACGGCGAAGGCAGAACATGAATAATTCATGAACACGTGACACAGTTCCTCCAAATATCACAATGTTGTATCTGGGAATATTATTATTATTGCAGAAACACCGCAGTAGTAGAAATACTACGGATTTTTGTAATAATGTTTGGGGCAAATTTACAAACTCCCTGCCATGCTTTCATATCTCCTAATCTGTCACTCTCAACTGACTCTGCTGCTTCTGTTGAAGCCGCTCTCACATTAAGCCAGCAGTGTAAACAGCTTTGAACCACTGAGTCCTTGCTGTCGGTGAAGTGACCGTCAGAGGTAGTATGGAGGTATTACACCTTCTGAAAATGGCTGAAAGGTGTTTGTTTAGACAAGGGTAGAGATGGAGGAACACCAGAGCGATGATCTGACAGAGCTGTGAGGGAGCTGGTTGTGTCAGCAGTCACAGGTTTACTACAGCAGTGGTGGTGTCGGTGGTGTTTGTCTTGGTTTCAATGCATGTTCAAGTTAAAACAGGGTGTTAAGTCGCTCTGCAATGGAGACGCAACTACAGCTGCAAGACCGTAAAAGCCATTCAGTGCCAATTCTTAACATATTTGTTATATACAGAGAGCTCATGTCTGTTTGCAGAAAAAAACGATTGATGTGCTTCTTTTTTTTTTGACAATTTTTACAGTTAAATTCCTGAGAAAATTGCATATATTGAATCATATTTACAATATTTAAGGACAGAAATTATTTTTAAATAGATGATATGTTTACTTTCAAGTCAGTGTAAAGCAGCTGCAGGTACAGACACATCTATAAATATGAGTTGTATTATGACATCACGCTGCCGACATCCGTAGCAGGAAGCATAATGCTGTCGGGTTGTCCGTCCATCTGTCCTTACGTCTGACCATCTCGTGAACGCGATATGTCAGGAACGCCCACTTGGACTCGAGGATGAACTGATTAGATTTTGGTGGTCAAAGGTCACAATGACCTGACAAAACACGTTTTTGGTCATAAATTAAGTATTCATATGCTAATTTTGACAATTTCACACGTCTAACCGGATAAAATGATGAAGTGATGACATTTTAGACAGAAATGGATGTAAACTGCAACCTTGAGGTGATGATTCTAGTTAGGCATGTTATTAGTTTGAAACTAAACCGATATATAAATTGACAGATATTATTAGTCAATATAAGCTTATCACAGATGTGTCTGCATTGGTACATATGTCAGCTGAAAAGTAACAAGACAATACTGTAAAGAAATAATAGCGAAGATCATCTGTCAACCACAGAGCACCGACTAGTTTAATGTCCAACTGTAGATTCTCATGAATCACAATAAGTTGTAGCTAGACCAGAGGTCAGAGGTCAGCAACCTGCAGCTCTTTAGCTCCTCTCCAGTGGCTCCCTGTGGATTTATAAAAATGGAAATGAATGACTGTTTTTTGTTTACATTTTCATTTTCATTTATCATTGTTGTAGGTCTATGGTACGACGGTACGACGGAGTATTAGGGCCACATTGAGGAAAAAAAATACATCTGAGATTTCGAGAATAAAGTCATAATATTATAAAGTAGTAATTTTACGTGTTATTTAATTTTTTTCTCGTAAGTTATGACTTTATTCTTGTAATATTCCGACGTTTTTCCCGTAAAGTTATGACTTTATTCTCGTTATATTACGACTTTTTTTTCTCGTAAAGCTATGACTTTATCTCGTAATATTACGACTTTTTTTCTCGTAAAGATATGACTTTATTCTTGTTATATTACGACTTTTTTTTCTCGTAAAGTTATGACTTTATTCTTGTAATATTACAACGTTTTTTCTCGTAAAGTTATGACTTTACACTCTTAATAGTACATTATTTCTCGTAAAGTTATGACTTTATTCTCGTTATATTACGAAGTTTTTTCTCGTAAATTTATGACTTTATTCTCATTATATTACGACTTTTTTTTCTCGTAAAGTTATGACTTTATTCTCTTAATATTACGATTTTTTTCCTCGTAAAGTCATGAATTTAAAAAACTGTCTATTGGAAATCTTAAAAACTATAATAGCTAAGTGAGAGATGTTAATTCTCAATCATCTCTCAATGGGAATGGACCATTTTACTGTCATTGCATTGTGAATTTACCTCTGAATTATACTGGTGTGAGTAGAGAGGTAGAGTAGAAAAGAAACAGCTGTTTGCTGCTTTGAAAAAGTTGGCAGATATATTTAAAATGTTGGAGACAAAACTGTGTCTTCATCTTCGTCTCTATATCTGGAATGTTTGGTGGAATTGTCTCATATTGCTTTTGATATAAGCAGCAAAACACAATCTGAACATAGTGCATGTCATGTTTTCTATATCTACTTTAAATCACAATTAGAGCCACGAAGTTAGAACATTCAGATAATATTCCTAGGGATTATATTCTAGTTTGTTATGAACTCAAATGATTGTTTACTAGCTGTACAGACTATAATGTCAGAGATCATAAAGTCTTTATATACATTTACGTTAAACAATTAACAATATTAACATATTTACTATTGAAAAGAATGATTTTTTTGCACTTCTTATTTTCACTTGTATGGTAACACTTGTATTTTTTATTTTTATTATGTAGCTAAGTTCAAAGACATCTGTCCCGGTGGGATGGGCTACACCGTTCTACCAAATCCACCTGTCAATAAGCCGGTCATCGTTCACCAGGAGCCCGTTGACCCACTGCTCCCCCAACCCCTTCCAACACCACAGAGACCAGTGGAGGCCTTTGGGAAACCAGAAGAGATTATACCTGGTGAGTCTCCACCGTGTAATATTACCAGTGCATTAGGGGTGTAATGGTTCGGTATGTACCTCGATTCTTGGGGTCACGGTTCGGTACATTTTTGGTACATTTAGGGAAAACAAAGAAAATGCAGAAAATAACACTTTTTTTAAATTTATCATTGGCCATAATTCTTACTGCAGCAGTTAAGACAGTCAAATACTGGCGTATTGTCAATAAAAGATAAATAAATAACAAACATGTTTGTAATGTAAATGTAATGTACTGTAATGTACTGTAATGTAACCCAGTTTTAAAGTATTTCTGATTCTGTAATGCTCCATCATCAGACTCTGAGCATTTGATAATTCCTGATCTGAACTACAGCTTGTGTTCGTTCTAGGGATGTTAATAATTAACCGATTAACCGACATTAAGCACTTTAACAGATTAACGCTATCAGTTAAAACGAAAGAATTATTGATAATCAATTAAAAAGCTGAGCGGCTGAGAGGAGCGGCTCGTCACTTTAAAGAGAAAAGCTGGTCCACCTTAACAGCCCACATTAAGAGGCGGAGCCGGAGCTGCAGGATACAGGAAGTTGGCTCCGGTCTCTCCAGGTCGCTTGAGCGGAGGAGTTGTAGTTTCGTAGCATTTATTCAGCGACAAATAAACTGTACACATTCTGTCTGCTACACCTACGTTCACAGCTATAACGCCACCAACAACCTCACACACACACGGTCTGTCGGACACTCGCTAAAGTTACGCAGACTGTAAATGTGTGGCGGCACAAAGCCACCAGCAATGCTACAGCTGCTAACGTAGCACAAACACACACACTGTTTGTCGGACACTTGCTAAAGTTACGCCGGGCAGACACACAGCGGACAACCTGCTAAACTAAACTAAATGTGCGGTGGAGACTTTTACTGGGAAAGTGGCTGCATGTCCGCGACACTACACGCAGCACCGTGGTTGCTAAGTTAACGCTCCCCGACGGGTGAACTGGAGACAGTGAACGCAGCACCGTGGTTGCTAAGTTAACGCTCCCCGACGGGTGAACTGGAGACAGTGAACGCAGCACCGTGGTTGCTAAGTTAACGCTCCCCAACGGGTGAACTGGGGACAGTGAACGCAGCACCGTGGTTGCTAAGTTAACGCTCCCCGACGGGTGACTCAGTTGTCTGTTGTGCTTATACACTGCAGCTGGCGCACCGCTGCATGCGACGCACTAATTTTGTCGGTTAACGGTTAATACAGGTAATACGTTAATCAGTTAACGAGGGTCGGTTATTGGTTAAGAACATTTTTCAAAATTAGCATCCCTAGTTCGTTCATACAGGGCCGGCACAACAGACTGACTGAAATACACATGTGAAGGCTCAAAACACTTTGACCATGTACTTTAATTTTGTATGGAATACAATCGCGTGTGGTCGCATACACAGCAATAAACACTACAGCATTAGTTACAGCGAACCGGGCTAAACCATACTATGCATGCTAGAGCGCTGCTACAGCTGATAGAGAACAACTGGTGCGTGGCCAAAACTTTCCTCCAGAATTTCTGTTCTGCCTGTGCGAGAAGTCGACATAAACAGCTGTTTGGGTCACGGGGCGTAAAGAAAGGATATCGCAGACCGATCCAAACTTCCTTTACCAAACACTCACTCACTCATCTTCAACCTCTTATCCGGTGTCGGGTCGCGGGGGCAACAGCTCCAGCAAGGGACCCCAAACTTCCCTTTCCCGGGCCACATTAACCAGCTCTGACTGGGGGATCCCGAGGCGTTCCCAGGCCAGTGTGGAGATATAATCTCTCCACCTAGTCCTGGGTCTTCCCCGTGGCCTCCTCCCAGCTGGTCGTCCCTGGAACACCTCCCTAGGGAGGCGCCCGGGGGGGGGGGCATCCTTACTAGATGCCCGAACCAACTCAGCTGGCTCCTTTCAACGCAAAGGAGCAAAGGCTCTACTCCGAGTCCCTCACGGATGACTGAGCTTCTCACCCTATCTCTAAGGGAGACGCCAGCCACCCTCCTGAGGAAACCCATTTCGGCCGCTTGTACCCGCGATCTACTTCTTTCGGTCATGACCCAGCCCTCATGACCATAGGTGAGAGTAGGAACGAAGATTGACCGGTAGATCGAGAGCTTTGCCTTCCGGCTCAGCTCTCTTTTCATCACAACGGTGCGGTAAAGCGAATGCAGTACCGCCCCCGCTGCTCCGATTCTCCGGCCAATCTCACGTTCCATTGTCCCCTCACTCGCGAACAAGACCCCGAGGTACTTGAACTCCTTCACTTGGTGTAAGGACTCATTCCCTACCCGGAGTAGGCAATCCATCGGTTTCCTGCTGAGAACCATGGCCTCAGATTTAGAGGTGCTGATCCTCATCCCAGCCGCTTCACACTCGGCTGCGAACCGATCCAGTGAGTGCTGGAGGTCACAGACCGATGATGCCAACAGGACCACATCATCTGCAAAAAGCAGCGATGAGATCCTCAGCACACCGAACTGCAAACCCTCCTCCCCTCGACTACGCCTCGATATCCTGTCCATGAATATCACGAACAGGATTGGTGACAAAGCGCAGCCCTGGCGGAGGCCAACCACCGGAAACGAGTCCGACTTACTGCCGAGAATCCGGACACAGCTCTCGCTTTGGGCGTACAGAGATTGGATGGCCCGAAGAAGGGACCCCCTCACCCCGTACTCCCGCAGCACCCCCACAGTATCTCCCGGGAGACCCGGTCATACGCCTTCTCCAAGTCCAAAAAACACATGTAGACTGGATAGGCATACTCCCAGGCCCCCTCCAGGATCCTTGTGAGAGTGAAGAGCTGGTCCGTTGTTCCACGGCCAGGACGGAATCCGCATTGTTCCTCTTCAATCCGAGGTTCGACTATCGGCCGAACCCTCCTTTCCCGCACCTTGGAGTAGATTTTACCAGGGAGGCTGAGTAGTGTGATACCCCTGTAATTGGCACACACTCTCTGGTCCCCCTTTTTAAAGAGGGGAACCACCACCCCTGTCTGCCACTCCGTAGGCACTGTCACCGACTTCCACGCAATGTTGAAGAGACTTGTCATCCAAGACTGCCCCTCCACACCCAAAGCTTTCAGCATTTTTGGACGGATCTCATCAATCCCCGGGGCTTTGCCACTGTGGAGTTGTTTGACTACCTCAGTGACTTCCACCAGGGAAATTGATGATGATCACCCATCAGCTTCCTGCTCTGCCTCTACAAAAGAGGGCGTATTAGTCGGATTCAGGAGTTCCTCAAAGTGCTCTTTCCACCGCCCGATTACCTCCTCAGTTGAGGTCAACAGTGTCCCATCCTTGCTGTACACAGCTTGGATGGTTCCCCGTTTCCCCCTCCTGAGGTTCCGGACGGTTTTCCAGAAGCACCTTTGTGCCGACCGAAAGTCCTTCTCCATGGCTGCTCCGAACTCCTCCCACACCCGCTGCTTTGCCTCCTTCACGGCAGTGGCTGCTGCCCGTCGGGCCTGTTGGTACCTTGCAACCACCTCCGGAGTCCTCCGAGATAAATTATCCCAGAAGGCCTCCTTCTTCAGTCGGACGGCTTCCCTGACCACCGGTGTCCACCACGGTGTTCGAGGGTTGCCGCCCCTTGAGGCACCTAAGACCTTTAGACCACAGCTCACTGCCGCAGCTTCAGCAATGGAAGCTTTGAACATCGCCCACTCGGGGTCAATAACCCCAACCTCCACAGGGATGCCAGAAAAGCTCCGCCGGAGGTGTGAGTTGAAGGTCTCTCGGACAGGGGCCTCCTCCAGACGTTCCCAGTTCACCCGCACTACCCGTTTGGGTTTACCAGGTCTGTCCAGAGTCTTCCCCCACCCTCTGACCCAACTCACCACCAGATGGTGATCAGTATGACAGCTCCGCCCCTCTCTTCACCCGAGTATCCAAAACATGCGGCCTCAGATCAGACGATACGATAACAAAATCGATCATCGACCTTCGGCCTAGGGTGCTCTGGTACCACGTACACTTATGAGCATCCTTATGTTCGAACATGGTGTTTGTTATGGACAGTCCATGACTAGCACAAAAGTCTAGTAACAACCGACCACTCGGGTTTAGATCAAGGGGGCCATTCCTCCCAATCACGCCTCTCCAGGTGTCTCCATCGTTGCCCACGTGCGCGTTGAAGTCTCCCAGGAGAACTATGGAGTCCCCTACTGGAGCCCCATGCAGGACTCCATTCAGGGTCTCCAAGAAGGCCGAATACTCTGAACTGCTGTTCGGTGCATATGCACACACAACAGTCAGAGTTTTCCCCCCCATAACCCGAAGGCGTAGGGAGGCGACCCTCTCGTCCACCGGGGTAAACTCCAACATAGCGGCACTCAGCCGGGGATTTGTGAGTATCCCCACACCCGCCCGGCGCCTCGCACCTTGGGCAACTCCAGAAAAGAATAAAGTCCAACCCCTATCCAGGAGTACGGTTCCAGAACCGAGGCTGTGGTAGCGCTCCACCTCCCGCACAAGCTCCGGCTCCTTCCCCCACAGAGAGGTGACGTTCCTCGTCCCCAGAGCCAGCCTCTGCCGCCCGGGTCTGGTCCGTCGAGGTCCCTGGCCTTCACTGCCACCCATGTGGCTGCGCACCCTACCCCAGCGGTTCCTCCCGCAGGTAGTGAGCCCACAGGATGGAGAGGAGGGGGGTGCCACGTCACTTCTTCGGGGTATCCCCGGCCGGGCTCCGTGGCAAGCCCGGCCACCAGACGCTTGCTGACGGGCCCTCCGTCTGGGCCTGGCTCCAGACGTGGGCCCCGGGCTTCCTCCTGGCCGGGTCACTTTTCCTCTACCTCGATTATTCATTGGGGTACTATGAACACAGACGTGTTACAGAAATTCTGAGGACAATTTTTATTTCAAACCAAGGCTATATGTACCGGGTGGTCCTGTAAAAGCTGCTGTTGTGCATCCGACTAGATTTTGACTTGCATCGTGGTGGGTAGACAGGTTTTAATGAGAGGATGGAAGACACTGAAATTGGTAAAATAGCATCTTAAGAGCGTATGTATATTGAAAAATGGTACATTGTATATCTAAGTTTGGATCCCAGGCTCGTGCTGATAGAACAATAGGGATACACATTACGTAGAATGTTTTACCTGGAGAAGCTGGCGTTCAAATATTACTAAAGACCTGAGGGCACGTTTTGGCATTTTTATTTTATTTTTATTTTATTAATTTCTCTAAAAATATATATATTATTAATGCATTTTATTATATTATTTATGCAAAGAGGTATGTGATGTGTGTTAGTCGTGTTTATTTGGCCAGTTGATGGGTCACTACAGTGTGGGGGGTTGTTCTCCTGAAGCTGGTGATGTCCTGCAGGTATATACAGGAGTATCCTGTAGCTCCTCTCTGCTACTCTGATCTCCTACTATCTCCTACTGTAGACCTCCTCCTTAGGCTGACAAAACGAAAGAGTTTTGCAGTAAACCAGATTTTTATTGTTATTGTATGTGCAGAAGGTTTTAGTCGGCACACACACATGTCCTCACAAAAACTGATGTATGATGTCACAGTGTCAGAGAGTTCATCCAAGTATGTGGCTGTGGCTTAAAAACACTCCAATTAGTGCAGTGTAAGCAGGCCTGTAACTCCAGCTTGTTGGTCCGTCTCTTCACAGTCTTTACCACAGGCTGAGCAGATTTAAGTTTTTGCCTGTAAACCGGGAGAAATTACAATTATCAGATAGTCTCAAAGCTGCACAGAGCAATAGATGTTGTAGCTTCTCACTAACACAGGCCAGATGTGGGACGTAAACACCGACCAGAATAAACGAGGAAAACTGTGGTGAATAAAACGGTTTCGAATTAATGAAAAAAGTTCCAAGTTAGGACTGAATATTTTCTTCAACACCGTGACATCCGTACACCAACCTTTAATTATGTAAAAGCAGATTCTTTCCCCGAACGCTCCGTTACGCGGCCCTCTCGGAGGAGTTGGAAGCCCGGCAGATGGAGTGAAGTGTGCAGGATGTGCTCACCAAGCCAGGTTTCGGTGAAGCACAGGGGAGTGGATCTGCAAAAGTCCGCGTTTGCTCTGTTGAGAAGCAGCGGCTCCATCTTGTTGTTCCAGAGAGCGGACATTCACCAGATAATTTGACGGGAGCGCAGTTCGAAATCCCCGCTGTCCCAGTTTCCCTCGTCTAATCCCACAGAGAGCTGCTGATCCTCCAACTAAACGCTCAGTAAAACTTTCTGATTGGGAGAATTTTGGTACAGGTTTGGTTCTGGTGAACGTGAACAGAGAAGGAGAAAACTGAACACAGTCAGCCATTCACAGAGCCATCTTGTATCTTAAGATCTCAAGACCACATGTGATTTATGTTCATCATAAGGAGGCACCGTCTCCTTTCAGTTTCAACTTGCCCCGAGTGGAGAGCCACCGTCTAATTCTGTTGATTACAGAATTTACCCTTCAACAGCTGGATTCTTGAGATATCAAGACGTTGATATTATTCAGCTGTCTTCCATCAGGCATGCTTTCAACTGACTGAAGTCAATGTAGGCTGCTATCAGAGAAATCAACACCCTTTGAAGGATTGTATTTAGGCAATTCAGAAGGAGACATTTGCAATGCTTTTTGGTGTTTTTCTTTAATGGATGGGAATCTAGCAGTGAGGGCCAGTGACCTACATCCTTAACATCCTTTATGTAACATTTGTTTGTAGAGGATAAGGATTAAAATGCTTTGGCTCACTTCATATTCCCTTCAGAAAGCCCCTTCAGAAAAGAGAGAAAGAGAGGGAGATAGATAGACAGCTTTATTGATCCCCCGTGGGGAAATTCGATCATCGAACATAATAAGAAGCCCTTTGAGACATAATCAACAGCTGAGAGCTACCATGGATCTAGATCATTTCTAAAAATGTTCATTAAAAAATCTGACCCCTGCTGGAACAAAAGACCTCCTGAATCGTTCAGTAGAACACTGAGGCATCACTAGAACACTGAGGCATCACTAGAACACTGAGGCATCACTAGAACACTGAGGCATCACTAGAACACTGAGGCATCACTAGAACACTGAGGCATCACTAGAACACTGTGGCATCACTAGAACACTGAGGCATCACTAGAACACTGAGGCATCACTAGAACACTGAGACATCACTAGAACACTGAGGCATCACTAGAACACTGAGGCATCACTAGAACACTGAGGCATCATTAGAACACTGAGGCATCACTAGAACACTGAGGCATCATTAGAACACTGAGGCATCGTTAGAACACTGAGGCATCAGTTGAACACTGAGGCATCACTAGAACACTGAGACGTTCAGTAGAACACTGAGGCATCACTAGAACACTGAGGCATCACTAGAACACTGAGGCATCACTAGAACACTGAGGCATCACTAGAACACCGAGGCATCACTAGAACACCGAGGCATCAGTAGAACACCGAGGCATCACTAGAACACAGAGGCATCATTAGAACACTGAGGCATCATTAGAACACTGAGGCATCACTAGAACACTGAGGCATCACTAGAACACTCAGGCATCATTAGAACACTGATGCATCACTAGAACACTCAGGCATCACTAGAACACTGAGGCATCACTAGAACACTGAGGCATCACTAGAACACTGAGGCATCACTAGAACACTCAGGCATCACTAGAACACTGAGGCATCACTAGAACACTGAGGCATCACTAGAACAATCAGGCATCACTAGAACACTGAGGCATCATTAGAACACTGAGGCATCATTAGAACACTGAGGCATCAGTTGAACACTGAGGCATCACTAGAACACTGAGACGTTCAGTAGAACACTGAGGCATCACTAGAACACTGAGGCATCACTAGAACACTGAGGCATCACTAGAACACTGAGGCATCACTAGAACACCGAGGCATCACTAGAACACCGAGGCATCAGTAGAACACCGAGGCATCACTAGAACACAGAGGCCTCATTAGAACACTGAGGCATCATTAGAACACTGAGGCATCACTAGAACACTGAGGCATCACTAGAACACTCAGGCATCACTAGAACACTGAGGCATCACTAGAACACAGAGGCATCACTAGAACACGGAGGCATCACTAGAACACTGAGGCATCACTAGAACACCGAGGCATCAGTAGAACACAAAGGCATCACTAGAACACAGAGGCATCAGTAGAACACTGAGGCATCACTAGAACACTGAGGCATCACTAGAACACTGAGGCATCAGTAAAACCATGAGGCATCAGTAGAGCACTGACAGGTTCAGTAGAACACTGAGGCATCACTAGAACACTGAGGCATCACTAGAACACTGAGGCATCACTAGAACACTGAGGCATCACTAGAACACTGAGGCATCACTAGAACACTGAGGCATCAGTAGAACACTGAGGCATCACTAGAACACTGAGGCATCACTAGAACACTGAGGCATCAGTAGAACACTGAGGCATCACTAGAACACTGAGGCATCACTAGAACACTGAGGCATCACTAGAACACTGAGGCATCACTAGAACACTGAGGCATCAGTAGAACACTGAGGCATCACTAGAACACTGAGGCATCAGTAGAACACTGAGGCATCACTAGAACACTGAGGCATCAGTAGAACACTGAGGCATCACTAGAACACTGAATCGTTCACGAGGACACTGAGGCATTACTAGAACACTGAATCGTTCACTAGAACACTGAGGCATCAGTAGAACACTGAGGCATCAGTAGAACACTGAGGCATCACTAGAACACTGAATCGTTCACTAGAACACTGAGGCATCACTAGAATACTGAGGCATCAGTATAACACTGAGGCATCACTAGAACACTGAGGCATCACTAGAACACTGAGGCATCACTAGAACACTGAGGCATCAGTAGAACACTGAGGCATCAGTAGAACACTTAGGCATCAGTAGAACATTGAGGCATCACTAGAACACTGAGGCATCACTAGAACACTGAATCGTTCACTAGAACACTGAGGCATCAGTAGAACACTGAGGCATCAGTAGATCACTGAGGCATCACTAGAACACTGAGGCATCACTAGAACACTGAGGCATCACTAGAACACTGAGGCATCACTAGAACACTGAGGCATCACTAGAACACCGAGGCATCACTACAACACTGAGGCATCACTAGAACACTGAGGCATCACTAGAACACCGAGGCATCACTAGAACACTGAGGCATCACTAGAACACTGAGGCATCACTAGAACACTGAGGCATCAGTAGAACACCGAGGCATCACTAGAACACCGAGGCATCAGTAGAACACTGAGGCATAACTAGAACACAAAGGCATCACTAGAACATGGAGGCATCACTAGAATACTGAGGCATCAGTAGAACACCGAGGCATCACTAGAACACAGAGGCATCACTAGAAGACCGAGGCATCAGTAGAACACTGAGGCATCACTAGAACACTGAGGCATCACTAGAACACCGAGGCTTCAGTAGAACACTGAGGCATCACTAGAACACTGAGGCATCACTAGAACACCGAGGCATCACTAGAACACTGAGGCATCACTAGAACACCGAGGCATCAGTAGAACACCGAGGCATCACTAGAACACCGAGGCATCAATCGAACATGGAGGCATCACTAGAACACAGAGGCATCACTAGAATATGGAGGCATCACTAGAACACTGAGGCATCACTAGAACACTGAGGCATCACTAGAACAATGAGGCATCACTAGAACACCGAGGCATCAGTAGAACACCGAGGCATCACTAGAACACCGAGGCATCAATCGAACATGGAGGCATCACTAGAACACAGAGGCATCACTAGAACATGGAGGCATCACTAGAACACTGAGACGTTCAGTAGAACACTGAGGCATCACTAGAACACTGAGGCATCACTAGAACACTGAGGCATCACTAGAACACTGAGGCATCACTAGAACACCGAGGCATCACTAGAACACTGAGGCATCAGTAGAACACCGAGGCATCACTAGAACACAGAGGCATCATTAGAACACTGAGGCATCATTAGAACACTGAGGCATCACTAGAACACTGAGGCATCACTAGAACACTGAGGCATCACTAGAACACCGAGGCATCAGTAGAACACCGAGGCATCACTAGAACACCGAGGCATCAGTAGAACACTGAGGCATAACTAGAACACAAAGGCATCACTAGAACATGGAGGCATCACTAGAATACTGAGGCATCAGTAGAACACCGAGGCATCACTAGAACACAGAGGCATCACTAGAAGACCGAGGCATCAGTAGAACACTGAGGCATCACTAGAACACTGAGGCATCACTAGAACACCGAGGCATCAGTAGAACACTGAGGCATCACTAGAACACTGAGGCATCACTAGAACACCGAGGCATCACTAGAACACTGAGGCATCACTAGAACACCGAGGCATCAGTAGAACACCGAGGCATCACTAGAACACCGAGGCATCAATCGAACATGGAGGCATCACTAGAACACAGAGGCATCACTAGAATATGGAGGCATCACTAGAACACTGAGGCATCACTAGAACACTGAGGCATCACTAGAACAATGAGGCATCACTAGAACACCGAGGCATCAGTAGAACACCGAGGCATCACTAGAACACCGAGGCATCAATCGAACATGGAGGCATCACTAGAACACAGAGGCATCACTAGAACATGGAGGCATCACTAGAACACTGAGACGTTCAGTAGAACACTGAGGCATCACTAGAACACTGAGGCATCACTAGAACACTGAGGCATCACTAGAACACTGAGGCATCACTAGAACACCGAGGCATCACTAGAACACCGAGGCATCACTAGAACACCGAAGAATCAGTAGAACACCGAGGCATCACTAGAACACAGAGGCATCATTAGAACACTGAGGCATCACTAGAACACTCAGGCATCACTAGAACACTGAGGCATCACTAGAACACTCAGGCATCACTAGAACACTGAGGCATCACTAGAACACTCAGGCATCACTAGAACACTGAGGCATCACTAGAACACTGAGGCATCACTAGAACACTCAGGCATCACTAGAACACTCAGGCATCACTAGAACACTGAGGCATCACTAGAACACTCAGGCATCACTAGAACACTGAGGCATCACTAGAACACAGAGGCATCACTAGAACACGGAGGCATCACTAGAACACTGAGGCATCACTAGAACACCGAGGCATCAGTAGAACACAAAGGCATCACTAGAACACAGAGGCATCAGTAGAACACTGAGGCATCAGTAGAACACTGAGGCATCACTAGAACACTCAGGCATCACTAGAAAACTGAGGCATCACTAGAACACTGAGGCATCAGTAAAACCATGAGGCATCAGTAGAGCACTGACAGGTTCAGTAGAACACTGAGGCATCACTAGAACACTGAGGCATCACTAGAACACTGAGGCATCACTATAACACTGAGGCATCAGTAGAACACTGAGGCATCACTAGAACACTGAGGCATCAGTAGAACACTGAGGCATCACTAGAACACTGAGGCATCAGTAGAACACTGAGGCATCACTAGAACACTGAGGCATCAGTAGAACACTGAGGCATCACTAGAACACTGAGGCATCACTAGAACACTGAGGCACCAGTAGAACACTGAGGCATCACTAGAACACTGAGGCATCACTAGAACACTGAGGCATCAGTAAAACCATGAGGCATCAGTAGAACACTGAGGCATCACTAGAACACTGAGGCATCAGTAGAACACTGAGGCATCACTAGAACACGGAGGCATCACTAGAACACTGAGGCATCAGTAGAACACTGAGGCATCAGTAGAACACAAAGGCATCACTAGAACACAGAGGCATCAGTAGAACACTGAGGCATCACTAGAACACTGAGGCATCAGTAAAACCATGAGGCATCACTAGAACACTGAGGCATCACTAGAACACTGAGGCATCAGTAGAACACTGAGGCATCACTAGAACACTGAGGCATCACTAGAACACGGAGGCATCACTAGAACACCGAGGCATCAGTAGAACACAAAGGCATCACTAGAACACAGAGGCATCAGTAGAACACTGAGGCATCACTAGAACACTGAGGCATCACTAGAACACTGAGGCATCAGTAAAACCATGAGGCATCAGTAGAGCACTGACACGTTCAGTAGAACACTGAGGCATCACTAGAACACTGAGGCATCAGTAGAACACTGAGGCATCACTAGAACACTGAGGCATCACTAGAACACTGAGGCATCAGTAGAACACTGAGGCATCACTAGAACACTGAATCGTTCACGAGAACACTGAGGCATTACTAGAACACTGAATCGTTCACTAGAACACTGAGGCATCAGTAGAACACTGAGGCATCAGTAGAACACTGAGGCATCACTAGAACACTGAATCGTTCACTAGAACACTGAGGCGTCACTAGAATACTGAGGCATCAGTAGAACACTGAGGCATCACTAGAACACTGAGGCATCACTAGAACACTGAGGCATCACTAGAACACTGAGGCATCAGTAGAACACTGAGGCATCAGTAGAACATTGAGGCATCACTAGAACACTGAGGCATCACTAGAACACTGAGGCATCACTAGAACACTGAGGCATCAGTAGAACACTGAGGCATCAGTAGAACACTGAGGCATCAGTAGAACATTGAGGCATCACTAGAACACTGAGGCATCACTAGAACACTGAGGCATCACTAGAACACTGAGGCATCACTAGAACACTGAGGCATCACTAGAACACCGAGGCATCACTACAACACTGAGGCATCACTAGAACACTGAGGCATCACTAGAACACCGAGGCATCACTAGAACACTGAGGCATCACTAGAACACTGAGGCATCACTAGAACACCGAGGCATCAGTAGAACACCGAGGCATCACTAGAACACCGAGGCATCAGTAGAACACTGAGGCATAACTAGAACACAGAGGCATCACTAGAACATGGAGGCATCACTAGAATACTGAGGCATCAGTAGAACACCGAGGCATCACTAGAACACAGAGGCATCACTAGAAGACCGAGGCATCAGTAGAACACTGAGGCATCACTAGAACACTGAGGCATCACTAGAACACCGAGGCATCAGTAGAACACTGAGGCATCACTAGAACACTGAGGCATCACTAGAACACCGAGGCATCAGTAGAACACCGAGGCATCACTAGAACACCGAGGCATCAATCGAACATGGAGGCATCACTAGAACACAGAGGCATCACTAGAACATGGAGGCATCACTAGAACACTGAGGCATCACTAGAACACTGAGGCATCACTAGAACACCGAGGCATCACTAGAACACTGAGGCATCACTAGAACACTGAGGCATCACTAGAACACTGAGGCATCACTAGAACACCGAGGCATCAGTAGAACACCGAGGCATCACTAGAACACCGAGGCATCAGTAGAACACTGAGGCATCACTAGAACACAGAGGCATCACTAGAACATGGAGGCATCACTAGAATACTGAGGCATCAGTAGAACACCGAGGCATCACTAGAACACCGAGGCATCACTAGAACCCGGAGGCATCACTAGAATACTGAGGCATCAGTAGAACACCGAGGCATCACTAGAACACTGAGGCATCAGTAGAACACCGAGGCATCACTAGAACATGGAGGCATCACTAGAACACTGAGACATCACTAGAACACTGAGGCATCAGTAGAACACCGAGGCATCACTAGAACACTGAGGCATCAGTAGAACACCGAGGCATCACTAGAACACTGAGGCATCACTAGAACATGGAGGCATCACTAGAACACTGAGGCATCAGTAGAACACTGAATCGTTCACTAGAACACTGAGGCATCACTAGAACACTGAGGCATCAGTAGAACACTGAGGCATCAGTAGAACACTGAGGCATCACTAGAACACTGAGGCATCAGTAGAACACTGAGGCATCAGTAGAACATTGAGGCATCACTAGAACACTGAGGCATCACTAGAATACTGAGGCATCGCTAGAACACTGAATCGTTCACTAGAACACTGAGGCATCATTAGAACACTGAGGCATCACTAGAACACTGAGGCATCAGTAGAACACTGAGGCATCACTAGAACACTGAGGCATCAGTAGAACACTGAATCGTTCACTAGAACACTGAGGCATCACTAGAACACTGAGGCATCAGTAGAACATTGAGGCATCACTAGAACACCGAGGCATCACTAGAATACTGAGGCATCACTAGAACACTGAATCGTTCAATAGAACACTGAGGCATCACTAGAACACTGAGGCATCACTAGAACACTGAGGCATCAGTAGAACACTGAGGCATCACTAGAACACTGAGGCATCACTAGAACACTGAGGCATCACTAGTCGCTCACTGAATGAACTTCTGAGTCCATTAAGAACACCATGTAATGATGGCCTTCAAAATGCAGAAGTGTTTTTAGTTGTTCTCTTTTCTAGAATGACCTCCAGTGTTTCTGCAGCAAGACCAATCACTGAGCCAGCCTTTCTGATCAACTTATTGATCCTGTTTTTATCATCCAAGTAATGCTGCCCCCCCCCCCCCACCAGCAGAGCACAGCATAAAAAAGAACACTAGCTAAAATTCCTTGATAGAAAACATGAAGAAGGGTCTTGCTGATATTACAAAAGATCTAACTTTTCTCAAGAAGAAGAGTCTCGACTGGGCCTTCTTAATTACAACCTCAGTGTTCTTTTTCCAGTTTAATCTACTGTCCAGGTGGACACCTACTGTAGGTATTTATAGGACTGGCCCTTGATTACCACTGGGGAGACCTCCTCCTTCTTCCTTCTAAAATCAATAATCAGCTCTTTGGTCTTCCCAACATTCAGTTTTAAAAAGTTTTCTATCACACCAGCTGACAAATGATTCAACCTCTCTTTTGTTCGTGTTGTGCAGTTTAAAATCCATCAACTTGTTAGCTAAAATGTGTGGTTGAATAGTATTAAAAGCACCGGAAAAATCCAAAAACATAATCCTAACAGAGCTGGCAGTTGTTTCAAGGTGGCTGTAAATACTGTGAAGCATAAAAAGTAGAGCATCATCTCCTCCCACACCCTTCCTGTACGCAAATCGTAAGGGATCTTGAAAGGCTGAGACCTGTCTACTCAAATAAATAAACCTAGCCTGTGTGATGGAGGAGAAGAGCTTCACCCTCCCGGTATTATTCGGGGCGTGCTTGGCAGCCGCCACGAGAAGGAGAAACTTTGCAGCGTCTTACCCAAAACCAGACTGAAGCTTCTCTGGAGTAGGAGAGGAGAACAGAGTTTTTTTGGCACACATGGACAGGCTTCAAAATACAATCTGATCTGAAATCCACCACCTAAAACCTGCGTAGATCAGTGTTTGGATAGCACCAGATAGTAACATGGTGCCACGGCAGCAGTACTACACACTGCAGAAACCCGTGGCTGGGTCGAAGGAAGAGACGAGGACTTTTTATATTTTTAGTGTTGTTATATTTTAGACGAATTTTATAAGAATGTGGTCTGCAATGTTTTTGACCTTATTGAAACAAGGAAACTTGGTCTGTGAATAAGTTCAACTGTTTTTTATTTGCTTTTGTGTGGACAGTGAACAGACAGACCAAGGCACATGAGTTTACAGAGATACAAACAATTGCAAAGTAAGAAGTATGAATCAAAAATGGGTTTGTGAATACTTATAAGGCTTTTAGTGAAGGGATTTCTTTGGGAAAGGTCTGTTTTTTATGCAATGAAGGTGTTTCACATATGATAAATTGCTTTTTCTTGTGATCAGAAAATCATTATTTTAGGATTTTATTTTTAATTTGTAAACTGTCTTCTTCTCATGCTTGTTGGGAAATCTCCACACAAGAGCTGATAAAGTTAACCATAACAGTAAAATCCCTTAGATACAGATCTGTATCTGTTCAACCAGCAAATTTATTTGTCTCTATCTGCATTCGGATAGAAGACCGGACGTGGGCCTGGTTTATACCGGAGGTTACGTTAAATCGTGGCAAATGTTATATTTACAAACCTAATATTCATTGGAAATGCAATATTTGTGCATTCAAAGCATCAAATTCATTTAATATTGGCATATAATTATTTCTGAAATTTATATCCACATCCTCATATTATACTTTTCATCTTTCTCTCTCTCTCTCTCTTTTATTTTTATTTATTTTTGAATTTTTAACTAAACTAAGTTTGACTGGGGGACATTGGACAACCACAAACTGAATTTTCCATGAAACCTAAAACTTACATTTCAACATTTTTGTTTCTTTTTTTTTCTGTGGTCAGTAGCAACAATTGCACCAGATCAGGTAGGTTGGGCGCTTTAAAAAAATGTAGAAGCAGTTTGCATGCACATAGACACTCCACTCAACCGCTGAGGAGCTGCAGAATCACCTTTGCATGAAGTCAGCAACGTTGCTGCATGACTTTGAGCTGGTCGGCACTGAGCGATGTTTAAATCCAGACAGAAGTCAATGCAGGAGTGACAGGCATTGTTTGTTCTCTGGCTTGCTTGCTGAGCTGTACATTTTTGCCCTATTTTTAAATTGAAGTCAGTTGCCATGTAAGCTGAATGCTAATCTGCTTCATAGCACAACGCCTGTATTGCATGACAAGAAGCCGTGTGCAAAGCTGAAATAATGGACTGAAAGAAATGCATACAGTGCTCTGTTGATCTTGTCCATTTGGTATTATTGTCTGTGTCTTGTCGTTGAAGGAGCTGGTAGATCCTGTGGTTAGTAATAGGCTAGTTGAACCTATCCTGCCCCAGCTATCTCCGGGTGTATCCACTGTCAAGATCGAGGCAGCCTACCCAGGTGTCTGCTTCACTACCCTTTAAACTTTGTGGTACTGTTGGCAGTTTTGGACTCAGGCACAGCTTGTCAAGCTCAGAGCACTTTGTCAGCGTTAACTCAACTGTACACAAGTTCAACTATAGTTTGTCGGGTCCAGTTGTGCTGTAATGTTAAAATGCTTACATTAGCTCACAAATGTGAGAAAAACACATACACAGAAAAAACACATGCTAATGCTTGCTAAAGTGTGCGGAAGTACAGCGACAGAACGACAAAGTGCAGCTCAGACTGCTGAAAGCAGAGACGAGTCTGCTGCTGACAAGATGAGTCTGACGTCCTAAAAAGGCCACCTGTACTGTGATCTGTTTACACTAGCATTCAGTAGGAAAGAAGTAGTTCATTCATTCATTTCTTTATTTAGCATTGCCATTTGTATGCCTTCTTGTAGTGTTTTATCATTTCAAGCCACAATTAGTTTTCAGAACAGTGGAGCTCCTTTACTGATGGAGCTGACAATTTTCTCACCCGATTCGACTGTTATCAGGCCATTAAATAGGCGTTATCAGTCGCTCTAAGAACCACAGATGTGGGTGTGTAGGGGCCTACTACGTTGTAAAAGTGAAAGTGAAACATAAAAGCAACACGTTGTGACACGTTTTAAAACTGAATGAAACGTCCCGTTTTGAACAGAAACAGAAAGACTTCTTTAGTTTTAGGCAATAAAACTACAACTAATTTAGGTTTAGGCAAAAAAACTACAACTTATTTAGGTTTAGGCAAAAAATACAGTTAGATTTAGGCAATACAACTACAACTTCCTTAGGTTTAGGCAACAAAACTACAACTTCTTTAGGTTTAGGCAACAAAACTAAAACTTATTTAGGTTTAGGCAACAAAACTACAACTTATTTAGGTTAAGGCAAAAATACAGTTAGATTTAGGCAATAAAACTGCAACTTCTTTAGGTTTAGGCAACAAAACTACAACTTCTTTAGGTTTAGGCAATACAACTACAAATTCTTTCAGTTTAGGCAACAAAACTACGATTTCTTTAGGTTTAGACAAGAAAACTACAATTTCTTTAGGTTTAGGCAACAAGAACTATAACTTCTTTAGGTTTAGGCTACAAAACTGCAACTTCTTTAGGTTCAGGGAACAAAACTACAACTTCTTTAGGTTTAGGCAACAAAACTACAACTTATTTAGGTTTAGGCAACAAAACTACAACTTATTTACGTTTAGGCAACAAAACTACAACTTATTTAGGTTTAGGAAAAAATATAGTTAGATTTAGGCAATAAAACTGCAACTTCTTTAGGTTTAGGCAACAAAACTACAACTTCTTTAGGTATAGGCAATAAAACTACAACTTATTTAGGTTTAGGCATTAAAACTACAACTTCTTTAGGTTTAGACAAAAAATACAGTTAGATTTAGGCAATACAACTACAACTTCCTTAGGTTTAGGCAACAAAACTACAACTTCTTTAGGTTTAGGCAACAAAACTAAAACTTATTTAGGTTTAGGCAACAAAACTACAACTTATTTAGGTTAAGGCAAAAATACAGTTAGATTTAGGCAATAAAACTGCAACTTCTTTAGGTTTAGGCAACAAAACTACAACTTCTTTAGGTTTAGGCAATAAAACTACAACTTCTTTAGGTTTAGGCAATAAAACTACAACTTCTTTAGGTTTAGGCAATAAAACTACAAATTCTTTCAGTTTAGGCAACAAAACTACGATTTCTTTAGGTTTAGACAACAAAACTACAATTTCTTTAGGTTTAGGCAACAAGAACTATAACTTCTTTAGGTGTAGGCTACAAAACTGCAACTTCTTTAGGTTCAGGGAACAAAACTACAACTTCTTTAGGTTTAGGCAACAAATCTACAATTTCTTTAGGTTTAGACAACAAAACTACAACTTATTTAGGTTTAAGCAAAAATACAGTTAGATTTAGGCAATAATACTACAACTTATTTAGGTTTAGGCAAAAAATACAGTTTCATTTAGGCAATAAAACTACAAATTATTTAGGTTTAGGCAACAAAACTGCAACTTATTTAGGTTTAGGCAACAAAACTACAATTTCTTTAGGTTTAGGTAACAAAACTACAACTTATTTAGGTTTAGGCAGCAAAACTTCAACTTCTTTAGGTTTAGGCAACAAAACTACAACTTATTTAGGTTTAGGCAACAAAACTACAACTTATTTACGTTTAGGCAACAAAACTACAACTTATTTACGTTTAGGAAAAAATACAGTTAGATTTAGGCAATAAAACTGCAACTTCTTTAGGTTTAGGCAACAAAACTACAACTTCTTTAGGTTTAGGCAATAAAACTACAACTTATTTAGGTTTAGGTATTAAAACTACAACTTCTTTAGGTTTAGGCAATAAAACTACACATTCTTTCAGTTTAGGCAACAAAACTACAATTTCTTAAGGTTTAGACAACAAAACTACAATAATTTTAGGTTTAGGCAACAAAACTATAACTTCTTTAGGTTTAGGGAACAAAACTACAACTTCTTTAGGTTTAGGCAACAAAACTACAATTTCTTTAGGTTTAGACAACAAAACTACAACTTATTTAGGTTTAAGCAAAAACACAGTTAGATTTAGGCAATAATACTACAACTTATTTAGGTTTAGGCAAAAAATACAGTTTTATTTAGGCAATAAAACTACAACTTATATAGGTTTAGGCAAGAAAACTACAACTTATTTAGGTTTAGGCAACTAAACTACAATTTCTTTAGGTTTAGGCAACAAAACTACAACTAATTTAGGTTTCTGCAATACAACTACAACTTCTTTACATTTAAGCAAAGAATACAGTTAAATTTAGGAAATAAAACTACAACTTCTTTATGTTTAGGCAACAAAACTACAATTTCTTTAGGTTTAGGTAACAAAACTACAACTTATTTAGGTTTAGGCAGCAAAACTACAACTTCTTTAGGTTTAGGCAAAAAATACAATTAGATTTAGGCAACAAAACTACAACTTATTTAGGTTTAGGCAACAAAACTACAACTTCTTTACATTTAAGAAAAGAATACAGTTAAATTTAGGAAATAAAACTACAACTTCTTTAGGTTTAGGCAACAAAACTGCAACTTATTTAGGTTTAGGCAACAAAACTACAATTTCTTTAGGTTTAGGTAACAAAACTACAACTTCTTTAGGTTTAGGCAGCAAAACTACAACTTCTTTAGGTTTAGGCAAAAAATACAATTAGATTTAGGCAACAAAACTACAACTTATTTTAGTTTAGGAAACAAAACTACAACTTCTTTAGGTTGAAGCAAAAATACAGTTAGATTTAGGCAATAATACTACAACTTATTTAGGTTTAGGCAAAAAATACTGTTTCATTTAGACAGTAAAACTACAACTTCTTTAGGTTTAGGCAAAAAATACAGTTAGATGTAGGCAATAAAACTACAACTTCCTTAGGTTTAGGCAACAAAACTACAACTTCTTTAGGTTTTGGCAACAAAACTACAACTTATTTAGGTTTAGGCAACAAAACTACAACTTATTTAGGTTTAGGAAAAAATACAGTTAGATGTAGGCAATAAAACTACAACTTCCTTAGGTTTAGGCAACAAAACTACAACTTCTTTAGGTCAAGGCAACACAACTACAACTTCTTTAGGTTTAGGCAATAAAACTACAACTTATTTAGGTTTAGGCATTACAACTACAACTTCTTTATGTTTAGGCAACACAACTACAATTTCTTTAGGTTTAGACAACAAAACTACAACTTCTTTAGGTTTAGGCTACAAAATTGCAACTTCTTTAGGTTTAGGTAATAAAACTACAACTTCTATAGGTTTACACAACAAAACTACAATTTCTTTAGGTTTAGACAACAAAACTACAACTTATTAAGGTTTAGGCAACAAAACTACAATTTCTTAAGGTTTAGGTAACAAAACTACAACTTCTTTAGGTTTAGGCAGCAAAACTACAACTTCTTTAGGTTTAGGCAAAAAATACAGTTAGATGTAGGCAATAAAACTACCATTTCCTTAGGTTTAGGCAACAAAACTACAACTTCTTTAGGTTTAGGCAACAAAACTACAACTTATTTAGGTTTAGGCAACAAAACTACAACTTATTTAGGTTTAGGCAACAAAACTACAATTTCTTTAGGTTTAGGTAACAAAACTACAACTTATTTAGGTTTAGGCAACAAAACTACAACTTATTTAGGTTTAGGTAACAAAACTACAACTTATTTAGGTTTAGGCAACAAAACTAAAACTTATTTAGGTTTAGGCAACAAAACTTCAACTTATTTAGGTTTAAGCAAAAACACAGTTAGATTTAGGCAATAATACTACAACTTATTTAGGTTTAGGCAAAAAATACAGTTTCATTTAGGTAATAAAACTACAACTTATTTAGGTTTAGGCAACAAAACTACAACTTATTTAGGTGTAGGCAACAAAACTACAATTTCTTTAGGTTTAGGCAACAAAACTACAACTAATTTAGGTTTATGCAATACAACTACAACTTCTTTACATTTAAGCAAAGAATACAGTTAAATTTAGGAAATAAAACTACAACTTCTTTATGTTTAGGCAACAAAACTACAATTTCTTTAGGACAAAACTACAATTTCTTTAGGTTTAGGTAACAAAACTACAACTTATTTAGGTTTAGGCAGCAAAACTACAACTTATTTAGGTTTAGGCAACAAAACTAAAACTTATTTAGGTTTAGGCAACAAAACTTCAACTTATTTACATCTAAGAAAAGAATACAGTTAAATTTAGGAAATAAAACTACAACTTCTTTAGGTTTAGGCAACAAAACTGCAACTTATTTAGGTTTAGGCAACAAAACTACAATATCTTTAGGTTTAGGCAACAAAACTATAACTTCTTTAGGTTTAGGGAACAAAACTACAACTTCTTTAGGTTTAGGCAAAAAAAATACAATTAGATTTAGGCAACAAAACTACAACTTATTTTGGTTTAGGCAACAAAACTACAACTTATTTAGGTTTAGGCAAAAATACAGTTAGATTTAGGCAATAATACTACAACTTATTTAGGTTTAGGCAAAAAATACAGTTTCATTTAGGTAATAAAACTACAACTTATTTAGGTTTAGGCAACAAAACTACAACTTATTTAGGTGTAGGCAACAAAACTACAATTTCTTTAGGTTTAGGCAACAAAACTACAACTAATTTAGGTTTATGCAATACAACTACAACTTCTTTACATTTAAGCAAAGAATACAGTTAAATTTAGGAAATAAAACTACAACTTCTTTATGTTTAGGCAACAAAACTACAATTTCTTTAGGTTTAGGTAACAAAACTACAACTTATTTAGGTTTAGGCAGCAAAACTACAACTTCTTTAGGTTTAGGCAAAAAATACAATTAGATTTAGGCAACAAAACTACAACTTATTTAGGTTTAGGCAACAAAACTACAACTTCTTTACATCTAAGAAAAGAATACAGTTAAATTTAGGAAATAAAACTACAACTTCTTTAGGTTTAGGCAACAAAACTGCAACTTATTTAGGTTTAGGCAACAAAACTACAATTTCTTTAGGTTTAGGTAACAAAACTACAACTTCTTTAGGTTTAGGCAGCAAAACTACAACTTCTTTAGGTTTAGGCAAAAAATACAATTAGATTTAGGCAAAAAAACTACAACTTATTTTGGTTTAGGCAACAAAACTTCAACTTATTTAGGTTTAAGCAAAAACACAGTTAGATTTAGGCAATAATACTACAACTTATTTAGGTTTAGGCAAAAAATACAGTTTCATTTAGGTAATAAAACTACAACTTATTTAGGTTTAGGCAACAAAACTACAACTTATTTAGGTGTAGGCAACAAAACTACAATTTCTTTAGGTTTAGGCAACAAAACTACAACTAATTTAGGTTTATGCAATACAACTACAACTTCTTTACATTTAAGCAAAGAATACAGTTAAATTTAGGAAATAAAACTACAACTTCTTTATGTTTAGGCAACAAAACTACAATTTCTTTAGGTTTAGGTAACAAAACTACAACTTATTTAGGTTTAGGCAGCAAAACTACAACTTCTTTAGGTTTAGGCAAAAAATACAATTAGATTTAGGCAACAAAACTACAACTTATTTAGGTTTAGGCAACAAAACTACAACTTCTTTACATCTAAGAAAAGAATACAGTTAAATTTAGGAAATAAAACTACAACTTCTTTAGGTTTAGGCAACAAAACTGCAACTTATTTAGGTTTAGGCAACAAAACTACAATTTCTTTAGGTTTAGGTAACAAAACTACAACTTCTTTAGGTTTAGGCAGCAAAACTACAACTTCTTTAGGTTTAGGCAAAAAATACAATTAGATTTAGGCAACAAAACTACAACTTATTTTGGTTTAGGCAACAAAACTACAACTTGTTTAGGTTGAAGCAAAAATACAGTTGGTCATGACTTTTGGGTAGTGACCAAAGAATGAGATCGTGGATACAAGCGGTCGAAATGAGTTTCCTTCGTAGGGTGGCTGGGCTCAGCCTTAGAGATAGGGTGAGGAGCTCAGACATCCCGAGGGAGCTCAGAGTAGAGCTGCTGCTCCTTCGCGTCGAAACGGGCCAGCTGAGGTGGTTCGGGCATCTGAACAGGATGCATCCAGGATGCTTCCCTTTGGAGGTTTTCCAGGCACGTCAAACTGATAAGAGGCCCCGGGGTAGACCCAGAACACGCTGGATTTATTTCATATCTCGTCTAGCCTGGGAACGCCTCGGGGTCCCCAAGGAAGAGCTGGAAAACATTGCTGGGGAGAGGGACGTCTGGAATTCCCTGCTAAGCATGCTGCCCCTTTGACCCGGCCCCGGATAAGCGGAAGAAAATGGATGGATGGATGGATGGATTATCATCACATTTTCATTCATAAAACTACTGCTTATTGAGTGAAGTCAACTTGTCTGTTAAAAGATTTTATACAGGGCAAGGTATTTCAGCCACTACTCCCTAGACTGCCAAAAAATTTGGCAGGGACACAGAATAATTTTGGTAACACCCCTGCCTGACCTTTCATTCAGCACATTCAATCAGAAAAGGTTGGGCAATGGCATCACCAATCCTTCTGAAAAAGCCAGTGAAAGTAGTCTATTCAAGAGATACATAAACAGGCAGAGGAAAATAAAGTAAGGTAACAAACATTTTCATGTTCGTGGAGAATGTGAGCTATAATTTTATGACGCTTGTGCAAAAGTAACGAGATGAAAGCATGGAATTGCTTTTATAAAGGAAAACAGGACTGTACAGCAGAAACTCTACACATCCTCTGGTGCAGACTGAAAACTCAAATGTGGAGACTGCACCTAAAAAATATATATAATACTAAAAGTAAAAATAAGTACCATGTTTGCTGTAAAATGCATGTTGACTTTATTAAACATAAACTAGATGGAATTAATGTATTTTACTGTGTATTTTTTTTTGATTTGCTAGAGGTTGTTGAGAGGAGCTCTCCACCTGCACCAGTAGAGATCCTCCCATCTAACGCAGGCCAGGACATCGCTCCCACCCAGTCAGCTGGTAAGACTCTGTTCTTTTCTTTTCTCCTCATCTGTTGTGGTATATTGGTGCCTTCAAATGAAACTCGTGAGGTCGTGTTTACAACATGGGAAGTCGTGTACACGATATGCGTGGCGTTCAAGTGGTTAAGTCGTGAAGAACACCGCTGCTAAGCAACGGCAATATTAACGTCACTGTCGGCGTCTAGAAGCCACAGAGGTTAACAATTTAGCAAGCTAGCAAGTGGGTAACATAATGCAGTAAATGTAAAGGTATAATGACAGAGAAGAAAGATGAGGCTGTTGGGAATATCTACATTTTCCTCAGACATATTATAAAATTACCAAGAAAAACCATACACGACTAAAATTAAAATATATTAACTTATTACGCTTCGTCCACACTGGGAACGTCAGCAGCGCGTGGCAGCTGCGTTACCTGTTGTTCTTTATTTCGGCGTCCATGTTAACAGGTTAGAGCAGCCACACTGCCCGCGTGAGTGGCTCGGCTGCGTCTCAGCTGCGTCTCAGCTGCGTGTCTTCTAGAGATTCAAGGTCTCGCCTATTTTTGACGCGAGCTGCGCGGTTCACAGCAACAGCAGACAGTGAAGGTGATCTATTGACTGTATATTAACATCATACCAGGAACATTACTACAGTTTACATGTCTATCTGTAGAAAATGTTACAGAGATGAAAAAAAGTAAAGACTTATTTTTAAATCAACACCTCCTGCTTTCATTTCAAAATAAAAGCCCTAAAGCGTTTTTTCTGTGGACAGAATTCCTTCATTTGTTAACACGAGGCTTTTATTCTGAAATATTTGCAGGACAGTGCTGTGGAACATGCAGTGACTTGCAGAGCTCCATGAATGAATAAAGTACAGGGTTTAAATCAACACTTCCTGCTTTCATTTCAAAATAAAAGCCCTGAAGCGTATTTCTGTGGACAGAATTCCTTCATTAGTTAACACAAGGTTTTTATTCTGAAATATTTGCAGGACAGTGTTGTAGAACATGCAGTGACTTGCAGAGCTCCATGAATGAATAAAGTACGGGGTTTTAATGGTGGATTATAACTATTATTTACAAATTACCACACGTTTCTTAACCTTTCTCTGTCCAAAATAAATATAAATTACATTTATAATGAAATGAAATGGCCATTATGAAAGGCAAACTCTATGTAGAAAGAAAGGGCCACGCCACGCAGCCACCTTCTCATTAAGGATTGGTCATGCAGAAAGAAGGACAGTGGAATTCATCCAGTGGACAAGATGAGTTATTCATTTGGGAGATTGTCTTCATGAGTTGCTGTGGAGAAATCATCTTAAATGAAGGAAAACAAGGCAACAGGTTGGCTTTGTTAAAATATCAAGAAGATAATATAAAAGAAATATCAATTAATTAAACTAAGGAATCACGTTAATTTCAATTAATTCTGTTAAGTTAATTGCATTGAGGCTCCTACACATCGTGAACATGTGGTGCTTTTCTATTAAGCTCTTAACTTGTGGAACATTAACAGTATGTTGTGCCTCCTCGTGGTCTTTATAGTATTTTGTGGGACCCATTACTAGTTATAAAACTGCTGCTGTATTAATACTCTCCTCTCTCTCTCTCTCTCTCTCTCTCTCTCTCTCTCTCTCTCTCTCTCTCTCTCTCTCTTCTGGCCCAGAGGTGGACGAGTGCCAGATCAACCCTTATATTTGTGGCTACGGGATTTGTTACAACACAGCTGAGGGTTACACCTGCCACTGTGAAGAGGGGTACCACCTGGATGACGCCCAAACCACCTGTGTAGGTGAGGAGTCCAGTCCAGTGGTCAAAGCCAGTTATTGAGGTCAAAGGAATAAATAATAACCAGCTTTGTATGCAATGGGAGCAAAGCACCGTGGTTTTACCTGAACACTCGCAGCATCTCTATCATGCTATGATAACAGTCAGTCCTACAACAAAGTTGTGTTCAGATACGACAGTAACTTGAATTTAATTATTGTCCGTGTACAAAAGATACAAGCAGCCGATGGCCGTGTTCCCCAACTTACAACGAGCATTGATTCTTCCTGTGACGGCTCAGCTGATTTCCAACTTACTGGGAACTCCAGTCGACCTTCTCATGTACATGTCACACAGCTCAGGATAAACCCATGGATGACTTGCATTGGATTGAATGGCACCCTATTTATTTATTTAAGTTTTATAGTTACTGTGAGGAACTTGTTATGAAATAGTCTCAATTTAATACTGACGCCTCTATATGACTTACATAAGTAAACAAAACCATCAGTGAGAAGATTTCTATATAGTTATACTTAATGCCTGTCTTCGGTGCCACCGGGTCGGAAGAAATCCTGCAGGTTCACCAGAAACTTTCAGCTCAGACTCCAGCGGGGCCTCCGGTAGCAACCAGCCCCCCGCGGACAGACCCAGATCCGGCTTCGCTGCTGTCTTCAACCTGCAGTCGGAGTTCCGGCGGGAGGTGGAGAGCTCCGGCTCCTCCTCCTCCTCCGGCCAGGAGCAGAGCTTTGCCTCGCTGCTCTGCCGGTCCTCGCTGGGAGCTAACACCGACACCACGCTGCTCGAGGCCTAGGCCTTATTGCCCAGCCTGAACCAGGACTTTGTGGGCCAGACTGTCAGACTCTGCTGTAGTAAAATGAGAGGTTTTCTAAACGGATCCTGGTGGTCGGCAACACCACCGCTTTTGTCCACAGGGAGCGCCAAAGTCAACACAAAATCAAAGTTCCTCGTAGGAGCTTTCAGCTATTTAACTTTAAGTTGTTCAGGCTTTTGCAAATTTTGGGTCCACAGCACATGCATATTAAAGTCCTTTGTACGCATGAATGGCACAACAATAATATACTCTTTGTACATTTTATGGGACCTAATTGCTCACTGTGTGATAATATAATAAGTAGTTTTTGAATGTGTGTAACACAAAGTAAATTTTCTTAATTTTAGTGATTCGCAACATTGCCAGTGTGTCAAAATTGCCACACAGCCTGGCTCTGTTTCTAGGGGGACATGCAGCATCAGCTTAATTGGTGACTCTAAATCAGTGGTTCCCAACCAGGGGTCCGGGGACCCCCAGGGATCCTTGAAGGAGTTCCAGGGGGTCCCCAGAAAAATGTGGAATAGTTTACTTTTTGAATATTTAATTCGCTATAGAAGTGAGTAAGAGTGACTATTCTGATCCATTTCCTCCACAGTTATCTCCTTAACTGTAGTTGGCATCTGGTAGGTATAGATACGTTTGGAATTGCAGGTTCAAATGAAACCCACTGGCCCTAAAAGACATTTTCCTGTGCAAAATTATTACAAAAAGAATGGCTCTAAAATAATGAATCCTTTTTTTTTGTATTGTTTGTTTACCATTCATGTGTGCAGGGAGCCAACGTGAAGCCAGCTCAGTCAGAGCGAGACTTGCTTAAGTGGCTCGGCCAGAGAAGGACAGTAGTCCCCTTATGGCCCAAAAAACACTGAAGCTCAAGGAGTCCTGAACAACTTCTTTGTGTATGCTGTCAGTGAGCAACTTTCATTAGAAGGAATAGGGTGTATCCAGCTCACACAATACATCCATGATTATTATTATTATAGCACCTTCTGGTGGGTGAACAGAGCATACCACACTGCCATGGTTTATCTCTGATGACAAATTATATCATTTTGAAATTTTCTTTTAACATATATTTTTCTATAAAGGGTTTAAGCATTGGGTTCCAGTCGATTGTATACTGATGTTGTCCTATGTTGTGTTTGTCCAGATGTAGATGAGTGTTTGGAAAGCCCTTCTTCGTGCTTTCACGGTCGCTGCAAGAACACAGAGGGCAGTTTTCTGTGTGTGTGTCCGCAGGGATTCCTCGTCGATGAAGAGGGAATCAATTGTTTTGGTACGTACCCACAACTCACGCTGCACAAAGCGTATTTTGGTGCTTCTTTGAAAGACTCTGGTACATTCACATGATTTTTTTGTCTTGCTTACACACACAAACACACATTTTCCTCTGCATATACATACTGCATGCAAGACGCGCCCAACAGTTGCAGCAGAAACTGATGTAATGAGTCCTGAATGAGTGGTTGTGGTGACATTTCATGAAATCACATAATTGAAAAGTCACGTGACAGCATGAACTATGAATATCTTAATGTTTTGAATGTTTTTTTTGTGTAAGTGAGTTGTCTTTTGCTTGTTAGACCAGTGTAATTCATATACCTGGCATTCAGTGGGGAATAAGCGAGAGCCTTGCCTCTAGTGTCCCTACTCCCTGTATTGTTCATTACTCGCTACCAGGAAAGTAGAGGATGGAACAGTCAACTTTAAGATAATCTTCTCCATATTATTCTTTATTATTTCCATGAAAAAATTAAACAAGTACTCCTAACTGAGGCAAAATAAATAAGTGAAAATAAAATAAATGCGATGCAGACAGACTGGTACCATTCAATGATTTATGCCACAAAGCACATGTGAAGGAGTGTTTGATGGATGGATGTGTGGACCGATTGACGGATTCGCAAAAAAAATTATCAGCACACGCTGTACATGAACATTTCACTTCAAAACAAAATGACACTGCACAACCACAGCCTCTGGCACTGGTCAAACACCTGGTCAAACACCTGGTCAAACACCTGTTCAAACACTTGGTCAAACACCTGGTCAAACACTTGGTCAAACACCTGGTCAAACACCTGGTCAAACACCTGGTCAAACACCTGGTCAACACCTGGTCAAACACCCGGTCAAACACCCGGTCAAACACCCGGTCAAACACCCGGTCAAACACCCGGTCAAATACCCGTTCAAACACTTGGTCAAACACCTGGTCAAACACCTGGTCAAACACCTGGTCAACACCTGGTCAAACACCTGGTCAAACCCCTGGTCAAACACTTGGTCAAACACCTGGTCAAACACCTGGTCAAACCCCTGGTCAAACACTTGGTCAAACACCTGGTCAAACACCTGGTCAAACACCTGGTCAAACACCTGGTCAAACACCTGGTCAAACACCCGGTCAAACACCCGGTCAAACACCCGGTCAAACACCCGGTCAAACACCCGGTCAAACACCCGGTCAAACACCTGGTCAAATACTTGGTCAAACACCTGGTCAAACATAAGCTCTGCACACTAACAAGTGCATACTAATGGAATTATAAGTCAGTCAGTGGAATTTTGGACGAGACCAGTGACCACGCTGTTACCAGTGTCTGCACCACCCTCCTTCCTGCTTCTTCCCCCTTATGGGATATAAATTAGAGGCACTCTGTCATTACGTGGTTTCCTGCCATTTCAACGCAGCTTCCCCCACCCACCAAAAGGATGCTGAATTAGGGCTGTGAGGGCAAACCTGCATGATGGTTGTTTCCCCAGAGCTGCAAATAAAATCTCTTTTCCTCATCTGCAGAGGCTGAGGGATCCTATTATGACTTCTTTGAGAGGTTTATAATGATGTGGATATGCAACCAAGGTGTCTATTAATAAGATCAATACAAAAACAGTCTCAGGAAGAGGAGTTTTTAAGACATATTTTGGAAGCCTAAAACTGAATCCTGAACCTGTCACTGCCTGTCTATTATTAGTTAAAGTACTTAATTTTGAAAGGGTGAAAATCGCCATTCAGTCAATATCCAGCCCCCAAAACCTTTGGCTTATTTTACCAATGGGACTTTTTTTGTTTTTGCAGGTCACACTGAAGCTTGATCAAACTGGAGACATTACTCCCTGGGTTTATAAACCTTTTCAGAGTTACCCTGGAGTCGTTGGAGCTCATGCTCTGGATCAACAAATTATTGAACTTCAATATTTACTCTACAGTTGATTTTGGTGGCACATAAACAAAGTTTAATTATTAAATTCCACTCAACGCTGCCATTGTGCCGTATATCAATATAATAATAATAATTATTCTGCCTGTGTTTACCTGAAGTGTTCAGCCCTTGAACACTGTCTAGCACTCAGGCTATAAACCACTGACCTCACTGCTTCCACACTGTGTGAGAAGACATTGTAGTCAGGTGTTATATACAAGCAGCTCATTCGCTATTCTTTACAAATGTTTTTATAGCAGTTAACTTATATGATTTTACTAAGACAATTCACTGCTTTTAGCACATTATTTATCTACTGTTAAGCAACTAAAGTGCTGGTCAGAAATGTGAGCGAAATGCAATTGCATGAACCTTTTGCATTCTGCTTAACGTGACGTAGTCATTTCATTGTTTGTGTTTCAGATATAGACGAGTGCCAGGACCAGCAGGTCTGTACCAGGGGCCACTGCCAGAACACTGAAGGCTCCTTTATCTGTCAGTGTGGACCAGGTTTCAGAGTGTCCTCCGCTGGAGACCATTGTGACGGTATGATATATATAACACTATCGGTGCTGTGTACACATTTTAAGGACCATATTGCAATATTCGTTAATTGACAAACTATGATTATTGATTACCTTTAAAAACAAGCGTTACACCATGCTTTATAAATCAGGCTTCCACACCATGGTTAAAAAATTATCTTGTATAAATATAGGCTATATATTGCTTATACAGATCGGGAGAACACTATTCATGTGAACAACCAAAGTTGATACTATGAATGTCTTCCAGGAGAGACTGTCTGAAAATGTGCACCGTTATCTCTACAGTATATTTATTCCATATTGTGTCTCCCCCCTCTCCTCAACTGTGGCTGTCAGATCAGGAATAAACACTTTTGACTTTAAATCGGTGGTTGGACAACATCAGTAACAACAACAATAATTATTATTATCAACACAAATTGCTTTACATAAAAAGCAAATAATAAGAATAATAAAGATTGAACAGAACAAGGATAAGTAAAATAAAATAGGATACATTTAGATAAAAGAAAAGACACTTTAGGAAAGAGCAATGATAAAAAGATGTGTCATAAGATTTAGTTTTGTCTACACATTTAGAGACCTGTAAAAAAGCCTTATTGTAAACTAGAAAATAAATTTCCTTCAGAAAATGTGTGTGAATGCTGAAAGCTAAAGCATTGCTAAAAATGCAGAAATGTGAAGTGATTTGCCTGAAAATGTTAAAGCCCAAAAGCATCGCACTGCACTGCTGAAAAACCTGGAAGTTGAAATGTAAAACTGGCGGAGTCAGAAGCTGAACTGCATAATCTGAAGAAGCTAAGAGCTGAAATACATTACCAGAAAAGCTGGAAGCTAAACTGTTACTCTGTCAAAGTAGTAGTAGTAGTAGTAGTAGCAGCAGCAGCAGCAGCACCAGTAGTAGTAGTCGTACTAGCATTCGTAGTAGTCGTTGTAGTAGTAGTAATAGTAGTAGAAGTAGCGGCAGTAGTAGTAGTAGCAGCAGCATCGGTAGCAGTAGCAGTAGTAGTAGTAGTAGCAGCAGCAGTAGTAGTAGTAGTAGCAGTAGTTGTAGTTGTAGTAGCAACAGCAGTAGTAGTAGTAGCAACAGCGGCAACAGCAGTAGTAGTAGTAGTAGTAGCAGCAGCAGCAGCAGCAACAGTAGTAGAAGTAGCAGCAGCAGCAGCAACAGTAGTAGTAGTAGCAGCAGCAGCAGCAGCAACAGTAGTAGCAGTAGCAGTAGATGTAGTATTAGTAGTAATAGCAACAGCAGCAGCAGTATTAGTAGTAATAGTAGCAGCACTGGTAGCAGTAGCAGCAGTAGTAGCAGTAGTAGTAGCAGTAGTAGTAGTAGTCTCACTAGAGAGAAAGTAGTATTTGGGTAGGATGAACCTTTTAAACCTATAAGTCATTAGACAACAAGCCTCATCCTGAGTTTACTCTACTCCTAATGTAAATTCTCCGCCACGCCATGCCGATGCCGTCAACGCCGTTTAATGAAAGCTCTAATAATCCTTACAATTTTATTTGTCAGCCTAATCCAAACATACTTTCTGATTATGTGAGGAATGAAATCCATCTCTGAAATAAATTAATCATTTCTCTAAATATCTGTTTCAACCTAAAAAAAAAAAAGAACGCTCATAAGACTGATGTGTGTTCCAGATGTGGATGAGTGTTTAGAAGAAGCCAGGCCCTGTGAGGCTGTAGGGGAGTGTGTTAACAACATGGGCTCCTACACCTGCACCTGCCCCCAGGGATACCGACAGATCAACGGCACCAGCTGCAGAGGTGAGAGCTGGAGCACGGATATACAACCTCTCACCACCACCAGACCACAAACACACACGCACGCACGCACGCACGCACGCACGCACGCACGCACGCACACACAAAAACACCTCTCAGTGGATTTCTGTGTCTGTCCTCCCAGATGTTGATGAGTGTGTGGATGAACCAGAGCTCTGTTACCCCCACGGCGAGTGTCTCAACACAGAGGGATCCTATCTGTGTGTCTGTGAGAGTGGATTCACTGTCAACCTCGACACGCCCTCCTGTGATGGTAAGACACACACACAGTACATACAGTACAACTTACTTTTGAAACATAAACATATACTTGACTAATATGATTCTTAAATCCCATATACATTTTATTAAAACATTTTAGGATAAAGCCCCTTGTAGTTTTCATTTAATGGTCGTTGTTTAGGGTTGTGAAATTATCAGCATGCTGATACTGACCCTTAAAGGATGAGGCTGACTTAATTCTGTATTTTCTTATTTTCAACGAATCCCATGAAAAGATCAAACGCAACAACGTGTTAGTCTCTCAGTACTATATACTGTCTGTGACACTCAGCTGCAAGCCCTTTGGTTTCTAATAAAGAAATGAGGTCTTGCCTATTTTTAATGCGAGCCGCGCGGTTCACAGCAACAACAGACAGTGAAAGTGATCTATTGACTGTATATTGACATCATATCAGCAACATTACTACAGTTTTGATGTCTAGACATCTGTAGAATATATCACAGACATGAAAAAAGTAAAGATTTGTTTTTAAATCAACACTTCCTGCTTTCATTTAAAAATAAAAGCCCTCAAGCGTTTTTTCTGTGGACAGAATTCCTTCATTTGTAAACACAACGCTTTTATTCTGAAAGATGTGCAGGTCAGTGTTGTAGAACATGCAGTGACTTGCAGAGCTCCATGAATGAATATAGTACGGGGTTTTAATGGTGGATTATTACTATTATTTACAAATTACCACACGTTTCTTAAACTTTCTCTGTCTAAAATAAATATAAATGACCTTTATAAGGAAATGAAATGGCCATTATGAAAGGCAAACTCAATGTAGAAAGAAAGGGCTGACAGCAGCAGCAGCAGCAGCAGCAGCAGCAGCAGAAACGCAGCTGGTGTGAACACCCGACGCGTGAATCACGCAGCCGTTCAGCGAGGCAGCCGTTCAGCGAGGCAGCCGTTCAGCGAGACAGCCGCCACGCGCTCCTGATGTTCCCAGTGTGGACAAAGCGTTATGTTTGTGACAAATTGAACAGTTCTTTTTTCTTACAAATACAAATACCAAATACAAAAACCACAAAGCAATTATGCCTAGGGCACCCAAATGGCTAGCAGCGGCCCTGTTTGTTGGGGACTATTTTCAACGGCGGATTAATCCACATTGGTGCTAGTGAGTGTTTCTGGCAGCAGGACAGTGTGTGCGGGATGAATCAAAATAAAATACAGTGCGTGTGTTCAATTCAAGTTCAGTTAAATTTATTTTCATACATTATCAAATCATAACAGAAGTTGTAAAGTAATGAAGGAGCATGTCACTGATGTGTTCAGGTTCGTACGTCCGTCCCACCCTTTCTCACGAATGCAATATCTCAGGAACGAAGAATTTCTTCGAATTTGTCACATACGTCCACTTGGTCTCACGAATGAACTGATTAGAGTTTGGTGGTCAAATGTCAAAGGTCACTGTGACCTCAAAAAACAGTTTTTGGCCATAACTAAAGAATTAATTTGCTAATTATGACAATTTCACAGAAATGTCTAATAGGATAAAATGATGAAGTGATGACATGTTGGATGTGAGCGGCAACTTGACTGGTTGGCGGAGGCATATACTTTGATTTATGAGCAAGTGATGGTTAATCACTTAATTCTCTTTACTTCCATCCCTTTTTCCTTTGTCATTGTCTGCATCCTTACGTCCGTGCCTCCATTTCTATACCCTCTGTATCACGCCTTTTAAACAAGAAAGAAAAATATGAAAAAAAGTCTCCCAAGTTATTTCATATATGTGCTGCTCCTATTTTTCCATCATGGCATGAGTCTTGACCGCTGTGCCAGAGCTGTTTTAATGCCATTTCCTGCCTCAGAAAAAAAAACAGAGAGAAAAGGAAAGAAATGAGAGGAAAAGAAACAGACGGGAGCCTTTGAGCTGACTGTCTAGACGAGGAGGGATATTTGTTGCTCTGCCTGATTTATGTAAGGGGATGAGAGTCTGACTCAAGTGTGTGTGTGTGTTTATGAAACCAGTTAACTTATGTCTTATTTACAACTTTTTACACCAGCTGCTTCAATGCACAAGTTCATTCTGTTTAATCTACTGAACTTCAAATTTCACCTTTCATGTCTTTGATCTGTTTGGAAGGCGATACAGGAAAACACAGGATACGTTGTGTGTATCGCTGTGTGTGTGTGTGTGTGTGTGTGTGTGTGTGTGTGTACGTCAGTTTCCATCTGGAATTAGCATTTATTACTGAAGCAGATGTTCATACACCATAATGCAATTTAAAGTGTTTTAAATGAAAACATCTAAAATAAAGTAAGATGTTAGGACAGGGGATCAGCAACCTGCAGCTCTTTAGCTCCTCTCCAGTGGCTCCCTGTGGATATTTAAAAATAGAAATGAATAACTGTTTTTTGTTTACATTTTCATTTTTATTTATCATTTTTGTAGGTCTATGGAGTATTAGGGCCACATTGAGGAAACATAATAAACCTGAGATTTCGAGAATAAAGTCATAATATTCAGAGAATAAAGTCATAACTTTAGGAGAAAAAGTCGTAATATTATGAGAATAAATATCATAATATTATAAAGTTGTAATTTTAAGTGTTATTTTCTTTTTTTCTCATAAAGTTATGACTTTATTCTCATAATATTACGACTTTTTTTCTCGTAAAGATATGACTTTATTCTTGTAATATTACGACTTTTTTTCTTATAAAGTTATGACTTTATTCTCGTAATATTCCGACTTTTTTTCTCGTAAAGTTATGAATTTATTCTCGTAATATTACGACTTTTTTTCTCGTAATGTTATGACTTTATTCTCGTTATATTTTGACTTTTTTCTCGTTAACTTATTACTTTATTCACGTAATATTATGACTTTTTTCTCGTTAAGTTATGACTTCATTCTTGTAATATTTCATTTTTTTTCTCGTAAAGTTATGACTTTATTCTCATAATATTACGACTTTTTTTCTCGTAAAGATATGACTTTATTCTTGTAATATTACGACTTTTTTTCTTATAAAGTTATGACTTTATTCTCGTAATATTCCGACTTTTTTTCTCGTAAAGTTATGAATTTATTCTCGTAATATTACGACTTTTTTTCTCGTAATGTTATGACTTTATTCTCGTTATATTTTGACTTTTTTCTCGTTAACTTATTACTTTATTCACGTAATATTATGACTTTTTTCTCGTTAAGTTATGACTTCATTCTTGTAATATTTCATTTTTTTTCTCGTAAAGTTATGACTTTATTCTCATAATATTACGACTTTTTTTCTCGTAAAGATATGACTTTATTCTTGTAATATTACGACTTTTTTTCTTATAAAGTTATGACTTTATTCTCGTAATATTCCGACTTTTTTTCTCGTAAAGTTATAAATTTATTCTCGTAATATTACGACTTTTTTTCTCGTAATGTTATGACTTTATTCTCGTTATATTTTGACTTTTTTCTCGTTAACTTATTACTTTATTCACGTAATATTATGACTTTTTTCTCGTTAAGTTATGACTTCATTCTTGTAATATTTCATTTTTTTTCTCGTAAAGTTATGACTTTATTCTCGTAATGTTACTACTTTTTTCTCGTAATATTATGACTTAATTCTGGAAATATCAGATTTTTTTCCCTCAATGTGGCCCTAATACTCTGCAGTACATTTGCACTTTGGCCCTCACTGCATTAGACTTATATACTATATACTTAGACTATAAACTGTGTTACCTTCATCACAATGATCAAATGTTTTGCGGCTTCAGACAGATTTTTGTTTTGTGTTTTTTTGCCTAAAATGGCTCTTTTGATAGTAAAGGTTGCTGACCCCTGTGTTAGAGAAACAGATAATACAAAGGGTTGTAATGAGTGTTTGAAAGGAAAGGATGGAACAAATCACAAAGAAAACTAAAAATCAATCAAGGAAAAAGCATGTTGACTTGTCTTTGTTTGTTTGTTTGTTTGTTCACCAGATATTGATGAGTGTGGGCTCAATGAGACGCTCTGTGGCCCTCGTGGCTTCTGTGAGAACAGACTGGGTTCCTTCCAGTGTCTCTGTGAGCAGGGCTACCAGGAGTCCCAGGATGGCCAAGACTGTGTGGGTAAGTGTTGAGGTTTTGGTATGCATACTGTATATTAAGCTGGAAGTATTGTAGTATATTGTATTATAGTGTATTTGCATGTGAATACAATCAGACCCCCACATAAACTTTAAATTGTATGCTTACAGTCCAGGCCAAGCTTAATGTAATAGTTTGCAAATAATAGACAGAAAACTGGTAAATTATGTCCTTACATTTATTTAACGACAAACAAGCAGCAACATTTAACAATACTCCACACCAGCCTTGCATCTATCGCTACATGTTCATTGTCAAATATGATGTTTTACATTTGCTGTCTGCAACAAAGAAGTTTCCTTTTCTGATTTTTGGATGTTGGGATAACTTGCTGTAATGAAGCAGCATGTCGCTGTCCGATGAAACACCTGAGATTGATACCTTAATGTTACTGTTTGTAACTTCTTACACGTATAAATCATTGCGGGTTGGTGCGCACTCGCGTGTGGCTACGCTTTTCAGACTCAGACTCCAACACAAACTACACGGAAGCACCAAAACCACAAAGTTATATCTAGTTTTCAGCCCATCTTGTAAACAGTGTTAACTCTTCCTGCTTCAGCCTCCCGACCGCGGTCAGAAGACACAGAGGAGACCGGAGTCTCTGCTGTACTCTGCCTGCCTGCCTTCACTCACACACCGCGCTCGTTCTCACTCGCTCTCTCGCTCCACCTCTAAACGTGCATGCGTGCACACTACACACTGCAGAAGAGTTAGTTTAGCTCTGAGAATATCTAGTGAATGTGCAGTGGAAGTTTGTGCAGAAATAACTGCTGCAGCTCCTCCAGACCAACAGAGGTTTCCCGTGTCTTGTGAAGTGACGGAGCTCTGCAGAGAGTAACGTTATCCTCTCCGACCAAAACTCCGGTGTCTCCCCTGTTCCTTCTGACCGCGGTCGGGAGGCTGAAGCAGGAAAACACAGTATCAGCATTGATTCATGGAGAGACCTTCGTCTGGTCAGCTAACATTACTGCCAAGCAGGTGAAATATAGAGTGATATTGTGGTTTTAGCTGATGTGCGTCACCTCACTGTGTTGATCAATGCTCGTTAATGTAGAGCGAGCACAAGCGCGAGCAACAGGAAGCTGACTTTCGTTGACTTAACGGCCACAGGTGCCACGGTTAACAAGCAATTTCTGATTCTTACATAGAGTCCCTTTAAAAAGGGGCAGATTTGGGCGCCCCGATAGCTCAGTTGGTAGGGCGGGTGCCCATATAACCAGGCTGAGTCCAAACCGCGGCGGCCCTGGTTTGAATCCGACCCGGGTTTGTCCTCTCTCTCTCTCTGCCCCTTTCTAAACTGTCCACTGTCCTATAGCCTGCTCACCCTGCTGCTGTCTGGCAAGAGATACAGCAGCTACAGAAGATAAAGCAGCTTCTTTACTCAGACTGTGAGAATCAACTCATCCTCGAAAGTCCACCATAAATAAATGACATGGAACTTTCTGTTATGCTGGTTTTTGCACGCTACCTTTTGCACTACCCTCATTCCCACTGTAAGCAAAGTCTCTCTAGCTATACTGTATATGTATACCTCCAATTAACACGTGGGATGGCTCATCCACAGCAGTTCCTCAAGGGTGTCTTGGTGGGGCTTGGATAGCCATGGGGCTGAGACCACATTGCCAAAGATTGTTCCATCACTGCATTTGGGTAGATGGGAACTTTAAGGCATCTTCCAAGATGTTTTGGTTAGATTTTGATCTCTGGCGGTGGGGTACTGAACGTCACAGGGTTGCTTACACTTATCAACAAACACCATAAACTCCTTTCAGCACGTTCACTTCAACTGATACCTTAACTTCACTTGCTGCTTACACTTAAGGTGACACTTCAGTTTCATGTAGCAGTTCCATGACTTCAACTTCTCTCAGCTGTTCGATCCTAACTGCCACCTCAAGTTCTTTCAGTATGTGGGCTTCAACTTCAAAAACAACCTGATTTCCTTTGATATCTTCAACTTGAGCTATTAGTGACATTACTGAAAGATGTACCAAAACATTTAAAGAAACATTTTAACATCAATTTGTGAACAGAAGTGGACGTATAAATGTTCTTCATACAGTCTGGACTTTTCTAGCCTAATAATACATCTAAAATCAAAAAGGCTGGTTTTCTCCTTCGTTGAGGTAAACGAAGAACCGTTTCTGGAGAATTTAGAGTGTCGACCCTGCTGTGACCTTAGTTATTTCTCTCAGATAATCATTGAAAGCAACATTGCCAAGCAATGCCGACACACTATCCCAACGAGGAATACATGGAACTAATGTTGAAATCAGCGGTTTGGTTTGGAATGAGTCTGAGCTGATGGGTAATGGTGGTTTCCCCACATTAACTGGGCCTCTGCAGCTCCGATCTGGTCCGTTTTCCTCCAGCAGGAAGGACTGTCAGAGCAGACTTCCCCCTGCTGAACCATGATAGAAAACTTCCCCCACAAAAAGTCTCCCAGTGACTAACCCACCAAAACACACACACATAAACTACAGAACTACCACTCTTATTCACATACCTCAGTACAGTATTTGCTCTACACACACACTTACACACACTTCCCATCTGTCCTTTGGCAGCGCTGCTGGGCCCCACAGAAGTTCGGTCCAGCCAGCTGCCTCCTGTTCACTGCCAAACCATCACTGCGGCTACCACAGATGGACTCACTTACACACACACAATCCTTGAAAACCAAGAGTGGTGGTGTACCACTAACCATTCAGAATGTGTACCGTCTCTCTGTCTTCCTTCCCCTCCATCTATTCCTCTCCTCTTATCAGCCAACTCTTTTTTTTCTGGTTTCCTCTCTCCTGTTCCTTACTTTTACACTGCTTCATTATCTCTACTCTCTATATCTCGCCTTCTCCTCCTTTGATTTCCCCGTCTTTCTTCTCTCCCATCTCTCTTTCTTTCATCCTCTTCATTCTCCCCAAGAAGTCTTGGTAGCAACGTTGCCAGTTTGACATATTTATTATTGGGTTTAGCAACTGTAAACTGCTGCAGCTCAAGCAAACGTATCTCTCTGAAACATTGAGCATCCCGTCAAGCTACCTTGAGGAAAATGATGATGCCTTTATGGCCAAAGATTTGGCGATATGGCTGATGATTCACAGATTAATTGGAAGTCCTTACTTTCTAATCCAAAGAGGTAACAGTGCTACTCTTCCCTTTCACACTTCCCAAGTCCCATCCCACAGCCAAGATGGTGAGAGCGCATTGCAAACTAGTGTATTTAGTCACTTTGCACCTTCTAACAACTTAAATCTTCTCGGAAGGTCCATTGGAGAAATGATAATTATTAATTGGTCTAGCCCAGGTGTCAGCAACCTGCAGCTCTTTAGCTCCTCTCCAGTGGCTCCCTGTGGATTTTTAAAAATGGAAATGAATAACTGTTTTTTTGTTTACATTTTATTTTTTATTTATCATTGTTATTTTTATTTATCATTGTTGTAGGTCTATGGTACGACGGTAGGACGGAGTATTAGGGCCACATTGAGGAAAAAAAATACATGATTACGAGAATAAAGTCATAACTTTAAGAGAAAAAAGTCATATTATTATAAAGTAGTAATTTTAATTTTAAGTTAAGAAATTAATCTTGTAATATTACGACTTTTTTCTCGTTAAGTTAGGACCTTATTTTCGCAATATTACAACTTTTTTTTCTCGTAAAGTTATGACTTTATTCTCGTAATATTCCGACTTTTTTTTCTCGTTAAGTTATGACTTTATTCTCATATTACGACTTTTTTTTCTCGTAAAGTTGTGACTTTATTCTCGTAATATTATGACTTTTTTTCTCGTTAAGTTATGACTTTATTCTCATATTACAACTTTTTTTTCTCGTAAAGTTATGACTTTATTCTCGTAATATTACGACTTTTTTTTCTCGTAAAGTTAAGACTTTATTCTCGTAATATTACGACTTTTTTTTCTCGTTAAGTTATGACTTTATTCTCGTAATATTACGACTTTTTTTCTCGTAAAGTTATGACTTTATTCTCGTAATATTACAACTTTTTTTTCTCGTAAATGTATGACTTTATTCTCGTAATATTACGACTTTTTTTTCTCGTTAAGTTCTGACTTTATTCTCGTAATATTACGACTTTTTTTCTCGTAAAGTTATGACTTTATTCTCGTAATATTACAACTTTTTTTTCTCGTAAAGGTATGACTTTATTCTCGTAATATTACGAATTTTTTTTCTCGTTAAGTTCTGACTTTATTCTCATAATATTAAGACTTTTTTTTCTCGTTAAGTTCGGACTTTATTCTCGTAATATTACGACTTTTTTCTCTTAAAGTTATTACTTTATTCTCGTAATATTACGACTTTTTTTCTGGTAAAGTTATGACTTTATTCTCGTAATATTACGACTTTTTTTCTCATAAAGTTATGACTTTATTCTCATAATATTACGACAATTTTTTCTCGTAACATTATGACTTTATTCTGGAAATCTCAGATGTTTTTTCCCTCAATGTGACCCTAATACTCCGTAGTACATTTGGTCTTTGGCTCTCACTGCATTAGACTTACATACTATATACTTAGACTATAAACTGTGTTACCTTCATCACAATGATCAAATGTTTTGCGGCTCCAGACAGATTTTTTTTTTTTTTGCCTAAAATGGCTCTTTTGATAGTAAAGGTTGCTGACCGCTGGGCTAGAAGAAGATATATTGTCACTGTCCATGCAGGTTCAAATCAAATGGCTCAGTTGACTTTAGATGAATAAAGCCTGAAATAGAAAAAAAAATAATTCATCTTTGTCCTTTTTCACTATTTCAAAGAATATCATATTTTTTCCCCTTTGCTGTGTGATTCTGATGTCATAGAGATGGTTTGAAAAGCTCTTGAATGTGTAAATCTGTGTATCCATAGTGTTTATCTATACTTCATCTCAAGACATCAGGCCAGAATCCCCCTTTTCTTGGTCATTGCTTCCCAAGCCAAACAGAATCAAGTGTGCCAAATACAAGTCAAATGGATTTTGCTTTGACATTTCTTCTTTCCTCATGGAGTGATCAAGAATATAATTAGTGAATAATCATAATTAAAAAATACAATCTTCAACTATTATACCCCTGCGACAACGTAGTCGGGTCTGTCCTTCCGTCCGTTCGCGTGTCACACTTTCGTTTCCGGAGCAGAACACGAAAACTATTTAACTTAGGAGCTTCACATTTGGTCTGATGGTTGACAGTGTGGTCTAGTTGTGCCTTTTGGAGGTTAGAAGTCCAGGGTGCCCATCATTTTTCAAATTTTGCCAACAGGGCAAAACCTTTGGCCCTACTTTAGTAGGGATCAAGCAGTGAGCGGGGGGGATGTGAGCCATGCTCACTTTTGCCTTGTTCATCTTTTGGTCTGAGTTTTTGTTTGTGAAGATACTTACAGTCCAATTTCATCCTGCAAATGTTGCATCTTTAGTGTTCCCACACAGTGACCTATATATTAGATCTGTGGGCACAATAAGAGCAAATGAATAATCCAAGCAGTTGAAGTTGTTTATATGACTGGACCAATATAACACTATATCACATCTTAGTGTGTTTGATCACATCTTATCGTAGTTGATGTGAGACAGTAGATGCATTTCACTAACAAAACATGAGCCCCTGTAATCTGACATTTCTGAGATATAACTGACCAGTCTAAAGTGTGTAGAAGTGGGTGGTTGTTTATTTAATCGAGGTAAACTCAGTGGATGACTATATGCATCATGGCACCGCGCTCTGGTGCAGCACTTCTCAAATCTCAAATCGAGGCTGCAGATTCATCACCTACTGGAAGAATCTGTGACAGTCACATCTCTTTCAGTTGTCTGACTCGCATCTGACGTAACAGATGTGCTTCAGTACATCTGTCTGCTCTGGCCATGTACCTGTAGAGGTTCCCATGTCACTTTCACTTTGGGTGGCGTAACCACGATGAAACCACGACACCAAAGTGTTTTTATGTGTCAGATCTATTTTCTTCCTACGTGAGCACTGCAAAGCACTACTGTTGATGTGCTGCTTTCACTGCATCGACGGCAAACAGGAGACATGGTGTAAGACTGAATCACACTGCCGAACGCAATAGTCAGCTCTCGGCGACTAAGGGTTTTGAATGAAAACCTTTCTCCCATCTTTGTGCCATGCGCTACACTGGGAGATAAAGAGAAAATACCAAAATGTCGGAACAATTTGTTGTGCTGCCACAAAAACAGAGGCTGTACAGTAACAGTAACCAGCGTATTAACGTGGAAACTGCTGGAGCAGGATGGGGAGAAACATATTTCATGTTTATCTTGTTTCATCCTGTTTGCAACAGCTACTGAACTTGCCCACCTCTTGTCCACTTTGCACGCTTGATGCACAATCACATTACATCTTGATTGTTAATAGACCAGAGGCCTGTACTACGAAGAGAGTTCAACATACCCAGGGTATCTTCTCGTTATCTGGCTTAACCAACCCTAACAAACGAGATCCAGCTAAACGGTCCTACGACGGTGGTTATCAACTCAGTAAGTCAACCCAGGGTTTCTCAGTCTGGTTATGAGCGCGTTCACATGAACGGGGCGGGGTTTGCAGCATCTGACCAATCACAGACATGGACAAGTCTACTGTCAGCAGACAGACAGACAGAGCGGCACATATTACAAAGGAAGAGTAAACTATATTAGACAAATACGAAGAAGTTAAACACATAATCTAGACTAATAGTAACACAGTTGAAGCTGCCAAATGCAGGAAGGACAGCTGGCAAAAGAAAAAACTCCAGATGTGTGAATGTGTAAATTAACAGACTTATTAATTTAAAGGAACACTCAAAAGTCGGATAAAGTCATCTAGATATAAATAGCTATAAGAAATAATGAGGACGGATGTGTTACACTTCATTATACCTATTATTAGGTAAGGGGCGTGTATGACTATTTAATTCTTGTTTCAGGTGCGTCTCCGTCTCCGGCGGTGTGAAACGGATTCAAGACCAAGTAAAAGATATAAGTATAAAAATATAATTCAAAGCGGTAAACACCAACAGCATAAATCCAGCTGTCCTTCCTGCATTTGTCAGTGTAAACTGTGTTGTTTTTATTCTGGATTATGACTTAAACTTCTTAGTATTTGTGTAATATTACCATACGATCCCTGCACTGAGCTCTGGTTGGTCAGTAGGCGGTGCTTTCATACGAGTTGATCTCTTATCTGGAACATAACCTGCTTCGGAGCAGGTTAGCTGTTCAGCATAAGTTACCATGGCGATCTACCCCGGTAAGAAGTGATCCACCTTCGTAGGACGGAAAACCCAGAGTTAACCCTGAAGTTACCTCGCTAACACCAAATCCTGCTTCGTAGTACAGACCTCAGGTCAATTCAAAATAACATTTATCAACATGTTCTTCTGTTCCTTCTCCACAGATGTGAATGAGTGCGAGCTGCTGAGCAGTGTGTGTGGAGAAGCCCGGTGTGTGAATATCGATGGTTCCTTCCACTGCGTGTGTCCCAGCGGCCAGGATTACAACGTCATGATCGCCAAGTGTGAGCCCGTTCCCACAGGTGACCCACCTTCAGCTTCTGTACAGATCAAGTCATGATACCTAAATATGTAACGATAATTAATACCTCCAAAATTATGTAATGTCAACACATTAATTGGTACAGAAGGGAAACAGGAAAATTGATAGCAAATAATTAATTCAGTCTCAATTCTGAAGGTTGCTACTGAGCTCTTGACTCGTGTACAGTGATGCTTCATACACACAAACCACATAATCAATTTTTTTTATATTGATTGATTGATTGATTTGTTTATTTGAATGTCCTGCACCATTTGGTGCCCAGCCCATATGGGCTCACAAGACTCTGGACAACAACAACAACAACAACAACAACAACAACAACAACAACAACAACAACAACAACAACAACAACAACAACCAGGATGACCACATGATCAAACATAACATACAGTTCTACAAATTCAAAGAAAGAAAATGTCTGAACATTCAATTTCCCTTACAAAAAGTTCTTATTATGACGGATACAGTGTTCTTTGTCTTAGTTTCCATGCATTTTCTATAAATCTCCTCATTTAAGAGCCAACTCAACATACAGTATAACCTTCAGACAACCAAAACAGATCCAGGTTCCTCAGTTGAACAGATGATTTCTCAGGTCTCTGTACATACGGCAATGGAACATAAAATGAAATTCATCCTGCAACACAAACGCTGCTCTTCAGGTGTACCTTTGTATCCACCTGCTAGTTCTTAACTGAGCACCTGTAAGAACCTCTGCCCTCTCTGTAAATCATATTCTATATAAGGTTCAGTGTAATAATCCTCTTCGGTTTGAACGTAGATTCTGAGCTTTGGCTTATTCCAAATCTCAATCTTCCTTATGGAGCTTTAGTAGTTTTTGTTTGACTATATTCGTGTTACACTGCAAATTATTCCTGAAAATGGCGGTTCCCCAGCCGAACTATTTCACATCTCTGCTTTACGACACATGAACACACATCCCATGTCCCCTTCAATAGCTTGCTTAGCCGTATATTTATGCACCCCAAAGAAAGCAGCTCATGGCTCGACTCTGGTTAGCATTACTGGCAGGGGCATCCTTAAAACCCCATTCTCCTGCAGCTTAAAATAAAACTGAGCCAACCAATGAAACAGAGTTTTGAAAATGTTGAAAAATCGAGGTCAGGACATACATATATATATATATATACATATATATACCCCTGTGGAAATGGGAAAATGAGGCGTTAGCCAATGGGGAGTGCGTACCCCTGAAAAAGAAACTTCCCACGCTAGACAGGAGTGCCAGCCCCTGACTCTACAGGTACACAAATCACTTTTGCTCCACATTTCACTGAGATATGTGGTGCAAATGAATAAGTAAAGCAACATCACACTCCCATCTCACTTTATCGGAGCGTTTCCTGTTGGATGGGTTTATATTGTAAACGCCCGGTGCGGTAAAGGGTGCCTTGTGCAGCGGTATCGAACACAAAGCCCCAGTATTTAATGCCCTGTGAATGAGAATGGGCTGTTCCACATAGTTATCAAACATTATCCTGCGAGTTTTGTTATGATCGACGAACAATTTCTGATTCATAGTCTTTGTTATGCCATGCCCGTTTCTTGCACTTGTAGCTCCCCCTAGTGGTTAGTGGCGAGTTAGGTCTATTGATGTGCTGAGCCACACCCTGTTAAAGGCCATTGGTCAATATCGGGGACAGCAACTGGAGCCTGAACTCAGCTTTAGTTTAGTGGGTCTTTTAGGTAATCTGAAGGAACTTCAGTTCTGATCATTTTTGCAGATGCACTGATTACAATTAGTTTGAAGCCAACATAGAGAACTTTACACCTTATCTTGAATAAGTTGGGAAAATCTCTGATGAGAAATGAAAAACTTCAAAACTCCTGTTGTGTGCAATGCAGCTTGTAGAGAGTTTGTCTTGTTTCTCTCTGGCAGCATTGACATGACATGTAGGTCTGCATTATAGACGAGGAGCTGCAGTAGAAGTCAGGAACAAACTGGTTGGATTTGAGGCCAACTGGAGGATCACGTGTTCTTTCTTCTCTCTTCCTATATCCATCTCTCAGTGTCATCAGTGGAGCGTAAGGAGTGCTACTATCATCTGAGCAACGAGAACCTGTGTGAGAGCGTGCTGACCAGCCATGTCACCCTGCAGGAGTGTTGCTGCACACTGGGAGCCGGATGGGGGGACAACTGTGAGGTGTATCCCTGTCCTGTCAATGGCACAGGTGGGTCAGAGGAGGAGGAGGAGGATAAAACACAGATACACTTTTAGTATCTCAGTATCTTTACTAGACACACCTTATTTCAGTAACACCACAAGATTTTAAAAGCATCATTTTAATACCTTAAGCCGTGTTTCCACCAAGAAGTTCTCATTTTAGTCGTGGGGACTACTTTTATGGAGTATTTATTGAAGCACCTACCATGACCAAATATTCACAGTTTAAGTTTACCGTACAGCAGATAGGTTTGCAAACACAAACACACACACAGCTCAGTGCATGATGGACTCTTAACCTCCAGACCTCCATGTTGGTTCCCTTTCAGACCAGCTCAATCAGATGTGTCCATCTGGAAGAGGTTTTATTCCCAATGGAGACATACTGTACGGAGTCCCCACAGCTGACAGCTACAAAGGTAAGACTACAGTAAGCTACTTGTATATGACTTAACCCTCTGAGACCCACTTAGACGCACTTAGACCCACTTAGACCTGCTTTTGTCTTTTTTTGAGGGGAACATGAGGTCTTTAGGAGGAGATAGCAGGTCATCGTGTGTCTGTTTCCTGGAGCAGACAGGTGACGCAGAGAGAATGATATGAGGATGACGATATAATGTATCTGTATGCTAATGCTACATTAATGCTACATACAGATTATACCTAAATATGTCAATGTTACAGCTACCCCATATGGATCCGTTGTACTTCTACATAAAGCCACAGTACAGTTACTCCTGGATCTCCACCGTAACACTTTTAAAGCTGACGTAAACTCTTGACTCTCCGCCTGCAGATGCAGATGAATGTACCCTGTTTGGCCAGGAGGTGTGTAAAGGAGGCTTCTGTTTGGATACCGTGGGCAGCTACGAGTGTTACTGCAAGACCGGACAGGACTACGACCCTGCCAAGCTGGAGTGCAGAGGTCAGGGTGATGCACGGCAAACAGAAAATGCTGTGTGTGTTTTGTCTGTGTATGCATGTGTATGTGAGAGAAAGTTTGCAGCTTAGAAACACCAGAACCAGACCAGCGCTGTGCTGATCTGTTACATTAACAACACACCAATCACACAGAGCAGCTACTGCAGCAGACCAACCACAGATTGGACTAATGTCTGAACCAGGAGGAATGCACATCCACTTTTAATACCTGTTTGAATTACAGCGTTATATTTTTGCTGCAAAGCGATAAACAGGAAAACAGGATTCAGGCTGCAACCTCAAAGCGTTTCTGTGGCAGTTTAGTGAATATCTAGAATACTTTCACAGTGCTGGAGAAGACACAATGTGCACAATGATGTGTGGAGAATGTGAAAAGGATATAAATATTTAAATCCATTATCTGTAACCGCTTATCCGCGGGGTACACCCTGGACCGGTCGCCAGACTATCACATATTTAAATAGAATACAAAGTGTGAGAATGGAAATGTGTTCTTTGGAAAATGATCTGAACTCAAGGTCGCCTCAATCGCTGTTTCCAGAGCTTTCAACTGCATCTGACAATCTTTATACAACGCACTTTTTAAGACCTCCTGTCTATGTTGATGACGCAACTTGAACTTGGATAAAAAAAAAATATTTTTATAAAACAGTCACTATATCAAGACAGTAGTGCATGAGACAGGTAATCTGAAAAACAACCAATCAGAGCTGATCTCGAGCCTGCCGTCTATGAGCAGCTGTCACTCACTCGTGAACGCCGACCAAACGGTCAAACTAGGCAGCGCTGATCAAATACAGTATGAATCAATATTCTGTTTCTGTAATTACTATTTCTCTCCTCAAATGTTCTCAGAAACGTCTTGTAGTGTACTGTTTAGCTGTAAAATGAGAAAGTTTGCTCCGGCTGGTGGGCGGTGCTTGGTTTTTCCTCAACAGATCTCAACATGGCTGCCGGGTCATAAACTTTCTCATTTTACAGCTAAACAGTAACTACAAGATGTTTCTGAGAACATTTGAGGAGAGAAATAGTCATTACAGAAACAAAATATTGATTTCTACTGTATTTGATCAGCGCTGCCCAGTTTGACCGTTTGATCGGAGTTCGGCAGCTGAGCACGAGGTAGAGGCAGAGGAACATGATTTTTTTCAAAGATTATCTGTCAGGATATACTGACAGTTTTATAAATATGTTTTTATCATATTTGCTCAAAGTGACCGATTGCAGATTTTATATTTTAATATTTAAGCGTGGAAGTTCGTTATTTTTATACGTTTGTGCATTTTTTTCCCCGTTTTACTAACGATAGTGGTTGTAGAGTGACAGGAAAAGTGAGGAAAAGAAAGTGGGAGCTTTTTCAACTGGTCCGGGAAAAAAACTCAGTAAGTGAACCTTGAGATTAGATTATTTTGTTAAACTACTATTTTCAAGGTCAAGAATTAAAGGGACTGTATGTAAGTTTTTACACGTATATCCATGGAGTTTGTGTTGGAGTCTGAGTTGTGGTCGAGGCTGGTCGTTTGTTGGCGTTAGCGGACTCCATTTCTAACCGAACATTAGCTATAGTTGCAGACTGTTAGCCCCGTAAGTGGAGCTGAAATTAAAGGCTCTCGCGAGCGTACATGGCGTCACATCTGTTGAATTTAACAGAGAAAAAATGAAAAATGTCCCCCATTCTTCACATTAAAAGCAGTCTACAGGCTGATAGAGGAAACCCAGAAAGTTGCGGAAGGTCTAATTTTTTAGGTTAAGTTACAACCTGTTCACACATTGGCAATAAAAAGGATTAAAACACGTTTTTACGTGTAAAAACTTACTTACAGTCCCTTTAACTTTCACACTAAAATTTAAAGCAAAGCACAGATTATAAATCCTAAAAATGCTCAGGAAAAAACTGTAGTGTATGTGAGGACCGTAAGATGCTGTTGAAAGCTCCAGAAAAACCTACTGTAGGACCTTAAAGTCTGGTAAAGCAAAAATACGTGTTGTGTTTGTCACACCACAGAAAAATGTGTTATTAACCACCCAGCCAAATTTGAATGATTAAATAAAAAACGACAAATATAGATAATTAGGTTTCAAAATCATGAAAAAAAAAAAAAAAAAAAGCAGTATTCTCTCCTCTGAAATGCTGGGGACGTGTCTGCTTAAGGCTCTGAAACCACGGCCAATCGCGGTTGAGGGTTGATTACACATGTACAGTTACAGTATGTACACAAGAATATTAACGTGCATGCTCTATGGGCAGAGCATGTGCATCAGAGACTTCCACCAGTCAGGAAGGTCCTTCATGGTAAATTACTGCCTGGCACTACAGATGGTTAAACAGAGGTATCACTTTTTATAATCTTCAACCTGAAAAATGTAATTCACCTATAGCATTAAGAAGGGTTTCATTCATTGGTGTGTTGATGCTGCAAAAACTGTTTTTGTAGGAAGCAAGTGAGGAAGCGGGAGTTGAATTGGTTGGCAAGAGTGGGTTTTCAGCGACGGAGTGCAGCCGACATGAAGAAAGTCCTCTTCGTTACTTTTCCATAAAATTTCTCTGATTGCTTTTCTTTCCCGTAGACATCAATGAGTGTCTGGATGAGTCAGTGTGTGCTGGTGGACAGTGTTTGAACACAGATGGCTCATACATGTGTTTCTGTACACATCCCATGGTGTTGGACCCCAACAGTAACCACTGTGTCATCGTTCCTGGGGTGGCTGGTAAGACAGGCTTTTTTTAAATATATATTCCATGATGCACACATTCTAAAAATGTCCCTTCAGGAAATTCTTGAATTTGCAAAAAAATAACGGAAATTCTTCCGATCACCAAATTATGTTAGTTTCTGTATTTTAAAGTCTTTGAAATATTTCATAATTGTCAAACTTTAGAAATAAATTTAAAACCAATAAGACATCCAATTTTCATACTTTCAAAGAGACAAAACTACTATCAAGAACTAAATCTTTAAATAAATTGCAACCTGAAAATATCTTGTAACATGTTTAAAATGAGATAAAGCCAATATGACTTATATATATGAGTAATATACATGTTTTTAAAAAAAATAATGCATCAGTACTGATGTAAAAGATGATTGTATTTCATTTACTGTAAAGGGGTGAATTCATGGAACAGCTAATTGTCATTAGTATGGAGGGGACACTGTAAAGTTACTTTGTGATATCAATGGTAGATGAAATAAACTGTTGCTTCTGGCTACAACTTTTCAGTCTGTAGAAATATTTCTGCTATGTTGTATTGTTTTCTACTTAACTGCATTGTGGGAAGTAATTACCTTTTTTGGTCATGTCTAGAAGGTAACATACAAGTTGAGAAACTCTCGCAAGATGGTTTAGGTTAGGTATTGACCTGAAATGGTTAAGGTTAGGCATTGACCTGGAATGGTTAAGGTTAGGCATTGACCTTGAAAAGTTAAGGTTGGGCATTGACCTAGAATGGTTAAGGTTAGGCATTGACCTTGAAAAGTTAAGGTTGGGCATTGACCTGGAATGGTTAAGGTTAGCCATTGACCTTGAATGGTTGAGGTTAGGCATGACCTGGAATGGTTAAGGTTAGGCATTGACCTCAAATGGTTAACTTTAGGTATTGATCTGGAATGGTTAACTTTAGGCATTGACCTTGAATGGTTGAGGTTAGGCATTGACTTTGAATAGTTGAGGTTAGGCATTGACCTTGTATGGTTAAAGTTGGGCATTGACCTTGAATGTTAGGCATTGACTTTGAATGGTTGAGGTTAGGCATTGACCTGGAATGGTTAAGGTTGGGCATTGATCTTTAATGGTTAAGGTTAGGCATTGACCTCTAATAGTTAACTTAAGGCATTGACCTGAAATTGTTCAGGTTATGCATCGACTTTGAATGGTTGAGGTTAGCCATTGACCTTGAGGTTAGGAATTGACCTCAAATGGTTAACGTTAGGCATTGACCTTGAAAAGTTAAGTTTGGGCATTGACCTTGAATAGTTAACTTTAGGCATTGACCTTGAATGGTTAAGGTTAGGCATTGACTTTGAATGGTTGAGGTTAGCCATTGACCTTGAATGGTTAAGGTTAGGCATTGACCTGGAATGGTTAAGGTTAGCCATTGCTCTTGAATGGTTGAGGTTAGGCATTGACCTTGAATGGTTGAGGTTAGGCATTGACCTGAAATGGTTAAGGTTAGGCATTGAACTTGAATAGTTAAGGTTAGCCATTGACCTTGAATGGTTAAGGTTAGACATTGACCTTGAATAGCTAAGGTTAGGCATTGACTTGGAATAGTTAACTTAAGGCATTGACCTGGAATGGTTCAGGTTAGGCATTGACCTGGGATGGTTGAGGTTAGCCATTGACCTGGAATAGTTAAGGTTAGGCATTGACCTTGAATAGTTAAGGTTAGGATAGGTCATCGGGCAGCGAGTCTCGCAAGAGTTTTTGCAAGTTTTTGCAATTTGTGGGTTACCTTCCAGACACGACCCCTTTTTCTTGTTGTTTGTTTATCATGTGCCTGATTGTGTCGTTACTCACAAACCAAATCAAATCTCAATATCTTAGGATCACGATCTTAAATGTCAGGCCTACTAAATGTAAATATGTTGTCTTGAGAACTTGACCGTACTAACTATCATTCGCCTTCCGTACATTTCTAACCAACACAAATCAATGATGACATGTTGAAAAATTCCGTTTATTGCTTTTAGCCCAATCATGGAAATGTAGGCATGGAAGCAGAGCGTATAACTCCTGTAACATTGTGTTATGCAGTAATGCTTTGAGTGTGTGTGTGTTTGCAGAGCAACAGGAGGCGGTGCAGATAGACTACCTGGGTATCTGCTGGCAGACGCTGACAGAAACTATGGCGTGCACGCGGCCGCTAGGTCCCGACAGGAAGACCACGTACACAGAGTGCTGCTGTCTGTATGGAGAGGCCTGGGGCATGGACTGTGCCCTGTGTCCACCCCGATACACCGGTACACACTACACAACAACAACACACACACTGCTCTCATATGCACTGTTCGTGCAGGCTCACGTACATTGTACTTTGGCAGGCAGGTAAAACACTAGTGATGAATAGAGAACAGTAGTTGTTGGCATCTCAAGCCTCCATGACTATCGTTTCCTCTTATTGATGCTTTCCCACAGTTACGTGGCACAATGACTCATACGCACGCTGTATCATGTTTCAGTTTGTTTTGGACCGGAGACACGGCGGAGAGAAAAAAAGTGCTCAACAGCATGGCTGAGGGGACGCACCCTATTTTTCCCTGATAAAGCGACATTGTGAACAACAAATCTGTGTTTAAATCAGCAGGAGGAGAGTTAGTAACGTTAGCTTTTAGGAGCCGTTAGCAGCTCAGTCCTGACTGGATAAATAACGGAGATACTAACGTTAACGGAGGTGTCATTGAGTTATTATTATGAGACGTTCATGGTCTGCTCACGAAAAAGGACTATTAGGTGAGGCTAAATTACAACGTTATCATGATGTGTTCAAATGTAATCTCGTAAAATTAAGCTTTTGTTGAGAAACTTAAATAAATCCAGTAGTTTGAAGGAGATTTTTTCACATCAATATAAAATAGAAATTAAAGAGAGAATTATGACCTGTTTAACTTCATAACAACTTACCAAGATTTTTTTTAATCAAAGCAAATATTTAAATAATCAGAATAATTTGAATTACAGTACAGTACTGTGTACAGTACCCTCCCTCCCACGGTGTAAATCGAACACTGTAATTTACCGTGTATATTATGTTTTTTATGTTAAATATATTGAACATTGAATGACTTCAGATCTAAAATATTATTCCTTCATTCAGTGCAGAGATTTCAAAAGAAAATGTCTGAGTGGCAGGAAGTGAAGAAAGTTAATTTCAGACCCTGGTTATAGCCATAGCTGCGTATACATCAATACTAAAATACAGACAAAAAAATTCAGAATTCATAACCAGAGCCGTAACAAGTCTGGGGAATCAATGATTAATGAGTCGACTGGTCATCTCTGGGTTCTCAGATCTTTCAATTATTGCAGAATTTTGCAGCTCCTGACATTTCTTATTGAAATTTTTTTTGCCTTTTCTCTGTCTGTGTCTCTCTCTCTCAGAGGATTACGCATCCATGTGTAACCTTGGCGTGCGGCTGGCGTACGGTCATGATGCCCTTGTTGCCAGCCCGGTCCATGAATATGAAGTGAGCCCAGACTATTCACCGTCACCTGAGCAGCAGACTGCCCTGCCTTTTTACGATAATGAGGAGCGTGAGTATTGGTATTTTATACATCCTTTTATAGTTACAGATGAATAGTACGACAGAGTATTAGGGCCACATTGAGGGAAAAAAAAAATATAGGAGATTTTGAGAATAAAGTCATAATATTACGAGAAAAAAAGTAATTTCCTCCTCCACAAAGAGTCAGTTTCCCCATCAGGTCCGTGTGGTTCTTGATTCGGAATAAACTCAGTTTCTTGCACAATCTTTTCAAGGTCCTGATACTGATGATAATGTGGTGCTGATGAGCCAAAAGATGAAGTATTTGGTTATTTGTGAAACCTAAACTAAAGTATAACTTCACAAGATGCTCCACGTTCCTCATTTTCACACTATTTCCCCTCTAAAATAACACGTCAAATTACTACTTTATAATATTATGACTTTATTGTCATAATACTACGACTTTTTTCTCTTAAACTTATGACTTTATTCTCATAATACTACGACTTTTTTCTCTTAAACTTATGACTTTATTCTCATAATACTACAACTTTTTTCTCTTAAACTTATGACTTTATTCTCGTAATATTACGACTTTTTTTCCTCGTAAACTTATGACTTTATTCTCGTAATATTACGAGTTTTTTTCTCTTAAACTTATGAATTTATTCTCGTAATATTATGACTTTTTTTCTCGTAAACTTAGGACTTTATTCTCGCAATATTACGTCTTTTTTTCTCGTAAAGTTATGACTTTATTCTCGTAATACTACAACTTTTTTCTCTTAAACTTATGACTTTATTCTCATAATACTACAACTTTTTTCTTGTAAACTTATGACTTTATTCTCGTTATATTACGACTTTATTCTCGAAATCTCAGATAATTTTTTTATCCTCAATGTGGCCCTAAATCTCCATCGTAGAATAGCACTGAAACGCAGGATTTTTTTTTTTACAGAATTAGATTTTATTCTGGTCTTTACTAACTTCTCGCTAGTGACGTGGCCAAGGTAAAGAATTGAAAAGGTTACATATAGAGTTTATCCAGGTAGCGGTCAAAGGAAGTGGCTCCCAACCTTTTATCTTGTGACGAAATGAAGCAATGACCAGTTGTGACCAGCTCAACCAAACATTTTTTTTTTGTTTCGTTTATCTGAGTGATTTTAAAGGGACCTCAGGAGAACATAAAAAAATAAACATTAAAGTCGGCACAAAAATCCACCGGTCTAAGTTATTTACTAGTTATTATTACACGGCAATTACAATTACGGGGTTCTGAGGTCTGTAATTTCTGTATTACGTTGCTATGTATAACAGACCGTTGCTATGTATAACAGACCGTTGCTATGGGCGCAGCTCTGATGTCGGACTCTGGCGGACCGTTTTTGTGTCAAATTATTGATTTCTTCAGTATTTAGCCGTGTAATAAGCGGGATAATGTACAGCTAGCAGGTCATTTTTGTGAAAGAATCCCCGACAGGGCGATGAGAGACCCCTCCGCTTCGGCTCGCTGTACATTATCCCTTACATACCATACTGAACAAGACAGTGGAGAATAAGGTACAAACAATTAATGTGTGCATGTGGATAATTGATATCACTGCTTTAACTGGCACCTGAGTGTGTATTATACTGGGCATCTACGTTTGGTTGGACAGTTATGAGTCCTACAAACTGCCGGAAGTGAAGCAAAATGCACTGAGAGCAATCTATTATTGAGTAATGCATCATAAATATGCAGGTTCAGCTTCTCTGATGACAAACACTGACATTGTGTTCTCATTTCAAAGCGCTTTACTGCCATCTTGTGATACTAAATCAGGGGTGTCCAAATTACGGCCCGCTGGCCAACTGCGGCCCGTGGTCCATTTTTAATTGGCCCGCAGCAAATTCTAAAAATATAATGAAATATGGCCCACACATGAAACTTTAACTTGAGTTTATTGTACTTCTTAGTTTTAACTTAATGTCGAGCACGAGGGCTCCACCACAGAGAATTTCAAGCTTTCCTATCTGATTTTGATGCTGAATACGGGGAACTACTCATCTACTTATCATTCTGATGTGCGCGCCTCCGTGCTGCAGCGGTTTTATTCTCTGAGATCAGAAATTGAAATTGAGTTTTTGAAAGAGAAAGACCGACCTCTTCGTCATTTCTAGTTGATCTTACTGATCATCTCAACACACTGAACAAGAGCCTGCAAGGCAAAGACCGGCTTGTACCACAACTTTACGCACACATGAAAACAATCCGTGCGAAGCGTCTCTTTGAGACACAACTACGCAACTTCAATGTTGCGCACTTCTCCACGCTGTCCGAAATCAAAGTTGCTTTTCCAGAGGCCAGCCTTTCTGCTAAAAAGGGGAAATATGTGTCTGTCATCACATCTCTTATGACAGAATTCAGTCAGCGCTTCCAAGATTTTTCTGTCATTGAGAAAGAAATCAAGCTGTTCATCAGCATCAGCTTCTCGGAAAAGGTCAAGTTTCCTCTGATGCGACGCCACGCAAAAAGAATGATGAGTCTGTTCGGCTCAACATACATATGTGAGCAAACATTTTCTCTGTTAACTGAAAAAAAGCAGACTGAGAACCAAAATGACCGACAGCCATCTCTATGATGTCCTTCGCATCTCAACCACCAAACTTACTCCTGACGTGCCAGCCATCCTTCAGTCCAAAGCGCAGCATCACTGCTCCCATTAAGTGCAGCGCTGTTCCCATTATAGATGAGGTAAAAATATATTACACAGTATTCATGTGTTCACAAGCCCAATTACTTAATAAATTCAGTCAATTAAAGTTGATAACATTTTCTAACAAACGTTAGTTGATTTGTTAACAACCCCAATAACTTATTTGTATAACTAGCTTAAATATACCCATCCCCCTGTATACAGGGCTGTGAAGGGGGATCACCATCCTGACTAAGAAGCAATCTCAGGCTGCTGTTTTGAGAATGAGCTGCCAACCCTTTTTATAACAAAATAAATGAAAACCCATTAATGGAAAGTTGGGATGTAGGAGTTTTTTTTTTTTTCTTTTTAAGCATATTCAAATATCAAGCATATTAACCTACATTTGATTGATTTTGTTAACTTTAATAGACTAGAGGTGAGGCGACATACTTCACCTCTAGTGAGTGGCCCAGCCTTTCGTATATTTTTCTATATGTGGCCCTCAGTGAAAAAAGTTTGGACACCCCTGTACTAAATCTATCATGTTAGAATGAGTTCCCATAGTCCTGATTAGCTGAATCCTCAGCTGGGAGGAAAACATTTGCCTCTGATGTCTCACAGTGGAAAATGATTGAGATTGAGAGCCACTCGTGTAAACCATGTATTTGATCAGTGTACAGGAAGTACAGTATAACGTTGCCATGTAGTCAGTTAACTGTGATCTCACACTCTCTGTGGGGGCTTTTTTGGCCTATATTTGTTTAAATTTTTTGGCACCATTAAAGTGTGCTGAATGATCTCTGATCAGCTCCTGTTTGCAGCATACCCATGGATGTACAGACAACTATCACTGGATTACTTTGATACCGAAGAAAACTTGATGATTCTCAGGCAAGTTCTGGAGTTGGTTTGTCTTTTTGTGCTACAGATCCGTTCAAGGCGTTTGAGGGTTTGCAAGCAGAGGAGTGTGGGATACTGAATGGCTGTGAGAACGGCCGGTGTGTCCGGGTTCAGGAGGGTTACACCTGTGATTGCTTTGATGGATACACCTTGGACCTGACCCACATGGCCTGTGTTGGTAAGAAGGCAGTTACACACACCTACAACACAGAACCACTAACATAACTTCTGTGTCATGTTTTTATGTCATTTCTGTCCTCCTCTGTCCACAGATGTGGACGAATGTTCAGAGCTAAACAATCGGATGTCGTTGTGTAAAAATGCAAAGTGCATCAACACAGTGGGCTCCTATCAGTGTTTGTGTCTGCCGGGCTTCACCGTCTCTGACAAACCCAACTACTGTGTGGAGGCATCGACACACCAAACATCAACACACACAGCGAACATGGACGGACACTAAGGGGGGACAAGAGACATTAAAACCACACGCACAAGCTTGTATTACTATACTTGTGAGGACGTCCATTGACATTCAGCCTCTGCAAAATCCTCAGCACGAACCTTAAAGTTGAACTCCCTGGTTTTGTTTTAAAATGTCCAGCAGCACGCCCAAATCCCCAAACACTTCACAGCTGATCATCAAAAGTGACCCAGAGGAAAGTTAGAGATTTGGAGTCGTATAACAAAATCAGGAAGTGTACCTTTAAACTGTTGAAAAGCTATTTATAATCTTTGCCCAAAGTCTAAATCAAACCTCAAGAACATAAACATTAAACCTCTGAATTAACCTAATCCTTATTCTAATTACTTATGCAGATCCAGATCTGCTGTTTACCAATGTCATGTATTTTTACTCACTTCCTGCTATTCCCTTCTGTTCTACAACACACTTTTTCTTTTTTTAAAGTATTTGTGTTGTGTTGTGTTTTTCATAATTTTAGTGTTTTTCCAATGTGGAGATTTTTAAATAAACCCTTCCTATATATTACAAAATACTCTCAATCTTAAGGTCTAATTTTGTAAAAACAAAAGTACAACAGTATAATTGTTAATGAATTTTCACATCCTACACTGTTAACATTGAAACCTGCTCTGGTTTATTTGGTTGAAGAAATAGTTTGACATTTTGGGATATGCTTAGTTGCATTCTTTCGAAGAGTCAGATGGAAGATTTCATGTCTGTGCTCTATGTACAGTCAGAGCTTAGCTGACCATAAAGACTGGAAGCAACTTCCAGGATGTTGGCAGCAAGCCGTACCATATCTCCTAATACAACCGTGAGAAATATTTAGCAAAAAGTAGCGTACATGCCAGCATGACAGCTTTTTTTCATTCCAATAGGAAGTTCTGAGGGGATTATGTATAACATTCAGAAACTCGCATAAAATGGCGAAGGGTAAATGTAATGTGCCAGGTAGTAAATAAGGAGTGATTTTGGACACAGCCAATGAGTGTTAAGCCACATGCAAGTATAATGTTTGCAATTTTTTCAATCTTAGTTTTGGCATGTTTGCATGCTAGCATTTGCTAATTAGCACAAAACATAAATCGCAGCTGAGGCTGATTGACTGTCATTAGTTCTGGAAGTATGTAGTCATAAACCAGGGGTCAGCAACCTTTACTATCAAAAGAGCCATTTTAGGCCAAAAAAACAAACTGTCTGGAGCCACAAAACATTTGATCATTGTGATGAAGGTAACACAGTTTATAGTCTAAGTATATAGTATATAAGTCTAATGCAGTGAGGGCCAAAGTGCTAATGTACTACAGAGTATTAGGGTCACATTGAGGGAAAAAAATCTGAGATTTTGAGAAAAAAGTCGTAATATTACGAGGATAAAGTCATAATTTTACGAGAATAAAGTCATAATTTTACGAGAAAAAGGTCTTAATATTACGAAAATAAAATCATAACTTAACGAGAAAAAAATTCGTAATATTACGAGGATAAAGTCATAACTTTACGAGAAAAAAGGTTGTAATATGATGAGGATAAAGTCATAATTTTTACGAGAAAAAGGGCGTAATATTACGAGAATAAAATCATAACTTAACGAGAAAAAAGTCGTAATATTACGAGAATAAAGTCATAACTTTACGAGAAAAATTACTACTTTATAATATGATGACTTTATTTTCATAATACTACGACTTTTTTCTCTTAATCTAATGACTTTATTATCATAATATTACGACTTTTTTTTTTCTCGTAAACTTATGACTTTATTCTCGTAAACCTATGACTTAATTCTCTAAATCTCAGATTTTTTTTTTTTCCTCAGTGTGGCCCTAATACTCCATCGTATCGTCGTACCATAGACTTACAACAATGATAAATAAAAATGAAAATGTGAACAAAAAACAGTTATTCATTTCCATGTTTAAAAGTCCACAGGGAGCCACTGGAGAGGAGCTAAGAGCTGCAGGTTGCTGACCCCTGTCATAAACCAAAGTCTTGGACAAATTATAATTTTTATAATATATAACATTATTATAATTATAATGTTATAATTCTGATACTGAAAGTCATAAATGTCAACCTGTTGGTGGCGCTAGAGGGAAAGTCAGAGGATGTCATATGTCAGCCGACATTGTCCTCCCTTGAGCTCCACTACGAGCGTTTGCTTGAATGAATCCTCACAAAATTTCCAGCAATGTATTTATAGTCCTTAGTTATTCATATAACTATGTATTTATAGTGATATGAATAACTAACATATCACTTTCTTACTTGGCTCAGCATTTGATGGTGTCCCTGATGAGTCATGTTAATTTATGTTGAATTATGGTGTATGCATATTGTTAACATTAAGAGGTAAATACTAAATCAAAGCCAAACAACTTTGACCTAAACCTAATCCTCATCTTATTACAAAATTTTAAATGGAAAAAATTAAAGAGGTTTGGATCAACTAGTATGTCTTCAACAGCTTTATCACTTTTTTTTTTAAAATCCATTTGGTCCTTAAAAGTATAGAAATACAACAAGTACACACACACACACACACACACACACACACACACACACACACACACACACACACACACACACACACACACACACTTACTTAATCAAAGCTCATATATTCTGCACTGTGTACACGACATGAAACGTACAGTAATTTACTTGAGATGAAGATTCAACTTAATCTACTATGTGGTGCCTATGTGGGGGATGGAAACACAGAATTGTATAAAATGTATGTTTTGTCTGTTGCTTTTCTAAGTTTGTTTCTTATTTTGTTTTTAAGTGGCGTTTTATGTGTGTTATAGAGGCCATTTTGCCCATTTGACGTATCAACAAACTCTATGGACTTGTGCTGGGGGATCCAGTTGTTAATTTCTACCCAGTCAAACTGATTGTGGATATTTAATTCTGTGAAGCGACCAACTGTCTGCTCCCTCTCTTCCTCTGTAGCCATTCCTCTGTCTGCCATAAAGAAAAGCTTGTTTCTAAACTACACCATCACCAAATCATGTAATATGCACATTTTAATGTTCTAAAGAAAGTTGATAATGTAAAGCCTTTGGAATAAACTTTTTGTCTTTGTTTTGTAAGAATGGTAAAATGCAATCATAAAACCAGTTATTTTCTGGGACATGAGACAATGCCGAGTTTCACGTGTCTTACAAAGAACTAAAAGACTTTCTTGGTATTCCCTTACTTTTTCCTTCCTTCAGCACATACGTAGGGTATGTTGAGATGACTGAAATGCATTTTTATTTTCCATACTTCTCTTATTACTGAAAAGTCTTTCCAGGTTGTAAAGCTGCTATGGGACAGCGATGGGAGAGAAGAAACTTCTGTACATTTAAACAAAAGAGTGGAGAAAACAGCTGATGTATTTGTAATTTGTACATGAATAAATAGCTTTTTCTATGAATTCATATTACAGTGTACATTACCCCTTGTTAATAAACCACAAATTGGCTTGGTCTGTCAGTTTTTACTGTTGAAAACATGATTCATTGGCGAGTACCTTTTCTGTTTTTCACCATTCCACATTTGAACAAAATGTGAAAAGTTGTCATTACAAAGGTTTTGATTTCTATGCATGTCGTCATATCTTCTAGTTAGTTACAAATAACCTGTAGTCTAATTTCTTTATCTTCATTGATACTGATTCAAGTATAAATTTAACATAGGCATCAATCACTGACATACCCTGGAGCTCACCGTGCAAATTCTTTCAAGCTTTGCTCAATAGTAATTTTTAACCAACCGATGACATCATATTTTTTCTGAGCCAGCTGCCCCGAGCCTGCCTTCATACAGATCATTTTGTTACAAAGATGAACATCTTAAACAATGGCTTGGAAATGATCTGTTGATGGGAATTTATAATTTTTCACTGGCAAAAGGTTAAATGTTTCTATGAAGCCATGAAGTGTTAAAAATATGAGTGTGAGTGAAGTCTGTAGTCATAAACACAGCTTGATCCTCCCTCTCTATGCCCACTTAAAGCTGAAGTAGGCGAAATTGAAACAATTATGATTAAAAAAGTTATTTTTATAAAACAGTCGCTACATCCTGACAGAAGTGCATGAAACAGGTAATCTGAAAAAAAATCATGTTCCTCTGTGTCATCCGGTGCTCCTAACGGCGAGATTTCACAGACCGGAGAGAAACAAGCAGTCAGAGCTGATCTGAGGTCTGCTGTCCATCTGCTGTCCATGAGAGCCGGCTGTCAATCACTCGCAAACTCCGATCAAACGGTCAAACTAGGCAGCGCTTACCAAATATGAATCAATATTATGTTACTGTAATGTCTATTTCTCTCCTCAAATGTTATCAGAATCATCTTGTAGTGTACTGTTTAGCTGTAAAATGAGAAAGTTTGTGAACCGGCAGCCATGTTGAGATCTGCTGAGGGAATGCCAACCACCGCCCACCAGCCGCAGCACAGCCAATAGGATTGCTCTCTCTCTTAAATGACCTGTGATTGGCCAAAGTCTCCCGTCACGGGCTAAATTTTTAAAAATCATAGTATTGTATGTCGAAAAATTTCATAAAAAGAGTCATAGTATAGTATGTTGAAAAATTTAGTGAAAAAATGTCATAGTATTGTAAGTTGAAAAAATTCAAGAAAAAAAGTCTTAGTATAGTATGTTGAAAAATTTAGTGAAAAAAAGTCAGAGTATAGTAAGTCGAAAAATATAGTGAAAAAAAGTCATAGAATAGTATGTTGAAAAATTTAGTTGGAAAAAAAAATTAATAGTTTAGTACGTCGAAACTTTTCATAAAAAAAAGTCATAGTATAGTATGTTGAAAATTTCATGAAAAAAAGTCAGAGTATTGTAAGTCGAAATATTTCATGCAAAACATTCATAGTTTAGTATGTCGAAAATGGTCATGAAAAAAGTCCTAGTATAGTATGTCGAAAATTTTCATGAAAAAAAGTCATAGTATAGTATGTCGAAAATGTTCATGAAAAAAAGTCATAGTATAGTATGTCGAAAGATTTCATGAAAAAAAGTCATAGTATAGTATGTCGAAAATTTTCATGAAAAAAAGTCATAGTATTGTAAGTCGAAATATATCATGCAAAACATTCATAGTTTAGTATGTCGAAAATGTTCATGAAAAAATTCATAGTATAGTATGTCGAAAAATTTCATGAAAAAAAGTCATAGTATAGTATGTTGAAAAATTTCATGAAAAAAAAGTCATAGTATATTATGTCGAAAATTTTCATGAAAAAAAGTCATAGTATTGTAAGTCGAAATATTTCATGCAAAACATTCATAGTTTAGTATGTCGAAAATGTTCATGAAAAAAGTCCTAGTATAGTATGTCGAAAAATTTCATGAAAAAAAGTCATAGTATAGTATGTCGAAAATGTTCATGAAAAAAAGTCATAGTATAGTATGTCAAAATATTTCATGAAAAAAAAGTCATAGTATATTATGTCGAAAATGTTCATGAAAAAGTCATAGTATTGTAAGTCGAAATATTTCATGCAAAACATTCATAGTTTAGTATGTCGAAAAAGGTTCATGAAAAAAAGTCATACTATAGAATGTCGAAAATGTTCATGAAAAAAAGTCATAGTATAGTATGTCGAAAAATTTCATGAAAAAAAGTCATACTATAGAATGTCGAAAATGTTCATGAAAAAAAGTCATAGTATAGTATGTCGAAAGATTTCATGAAAAAAAAGTCATAGTATATTATGTAGAAAATTTTCATGAAAAAGTCATAGTATTGTATGTCGAAATATTTCATGCAAAACATTCATAGTTTAGTATGTCGAAAAAGGTTCATGAAAAAATTCATAGTATAGTATGTCGAAAAATTTCATGAAAAAAAGTCATAGTATAGTATGTCGAAAAATTTCATGAAAAAAAGTCAAACTATAGAATGTCGAAAATGTTCATGAAAAAAAGTCATAGTATAGTATGTCGAAAGATTTCATGAAAAAAAGGCATAGTATAGTATGTCGAAAAGTTTCATGAAAAAAAGTCATAGTATAGTATGTCGAAAATCTTCATGAAAAAAAGTCATAGTATAGTATGTCGAAAATGTTCATGAAAAAAAGTCATAGTATAGTATGTCGAAAGATTTCATGAAAAAAAAGTCATAGTATATTATGTCGAAAGATTTCATGAAAAAAAGTCATAATATAGTATGTCGAAAATTTTCATGAAAAAAAGTCATAGTATTGTAAGTCGAAAAATGTCATTAAAAAAAGTCACAGTATTGTATGTCGAAATATTTCATGAAAAACAGTCATAGTCTAGTATGCCGAAAATTTCATGAAAAAAGTCATAGTATAGTATGTTGAAAGATTTCATGAAAAAAAGTCATAGTATAGTATGTCAACATTTTTTATGAAAAAAAGTCATTATATAGTTTGTCAAAAAAATGTAGTGAAAAAAAGTCATAGTTTAGAATGTCGAACATTTTTATGAAAAAAAGTCATAGTATAGTATGTCAAAACATTTCATGAAAAAAAGTCATACTATAGAATGTCGAAAATGTTCATGAAAAAAAGTCATAGTATAGTATGTCGAAAGATTTCATGAAAAAAAAGTCATAGTATATTATGTAGAAAATTTTCATGAAAAAGTCATAGTATTGTAAGTCGAAATATTTCATGCAAAACATTCATAGTTTAGTATGTCGAAAAAGGTTCATGAAAAAATTCATAGTATAGTATGTCGAAAAATTTCATGAAAGAAAGTCATAGTATAGTATGTCGAAAAATTTCATGAAAAAAAGTCATACTATAGAATGTCGAAAATGTTCATGAAAAAAAGTCATAGTATAGTATGTCGAAAGATTTCATGAAAAAAAAGTCATAGTATATTATGTAGAAAATTTTCATGAAAAAGTCATAGTATTGTAAGTCGAAATATTTCATGCAAAACATTCATAGTTTAGTATGTCGAAAAATTTCATGAAAAAAAGTCATAGTTTAGTATGTCGAAAAATTTCATGAAAAAAAGTCATAGTATAGTATGTCGAAGATTTTCACGAAAAAAAAGTCATAGTATAGAATGTCGAAAATGTTCATGAAAAAAAGTCATAGTATAGTATGTCGAAAATGTTCATGAAAAAAAGGCATAGTATAGTATGTCGAAAGATTTCATGAAAAAAAGGCATAGTATAGTATGTCGAAAAATTTCATGAAAAAAAGTCAGTATAGTATGTCGAAAATTTTCATGAAAAAAAGTCATAGTATAGTATGTCGAAAATGTTCATGAAAAAAAGTCATAGTATAGTATGTCGAAAGATTTCATGAAAAAAAAGTCATAGTATATTATGTCGAAAGATTTCATGAAAAAAAGTCATAATATAGTATGTCGAAAATTTTCATGAAAAAAAGTCATAGTATTGTAAGTCGAAAAATGTCATTAAAAAAAGTCATAGTATTGTATGTCGAAATATTTCATGAAAAAACAGTCATAGTATAGTATGCCGAAAATTTCATGAAAAAAGTCATAGTATAGTATGTGGAAAGATTTCATGAAAAAAAGTGATAGTATAGTATGTCAACATTTTTATGAAAAAAAGTCATTATATAGTTTGTCAAAAAAATGTAGTGAAAAAAAGTCATAGTTTAGAATGTCGAACATTTTTATGAAAAAAAGTCATAGTATAGTATGTCAAAAAATTTTGTGAAAAAAAAGTCATAGTATAGTATGTCGAAAATGTTTATGAAAAAAAGTCATAGTATAGAATGTCGAAAGATTTCATGAAAAAAAGTCATAGTATAGTTTGTCAAAAAATGTAGTGAAAAAGCGTCATAGTTTAGAATGTCGAACATTTTTATGAAAAAAAGTCATAGTATAGTATGTCAAAAAATTTAGTGAAAAAAAGTAATAGTTTAGTATGTCGAAACTTTTCATGAAAAAAGGTCATAGTATAGAATGTCGAAAGATTTCATGAAAAAAAGTCACAGTAAAGCATGTCGAAAGATTTCATGAAAAAAAGTCATAGTATAGTATGTCGAAAATTTTCATGAAAAAAAGTCATAGTATAGTATGTTGAAAAATTTCATGAAAAAAAGTCATAGTATTGTAAGTCGAAAAATGTCATTAAAAAAAGTCACAGTATTGTATGTCGAAATATTTCATGAAAAACAGTCATAGTATAGTATGTCGAAAATTTCATGAAAAAAGTCATAGTATAGTATGTTGAAAGATTTCATGAAAAAAAGTCATAGTATAGTATGTCAACATTTTTTATGAAAAAAAGTCATAGTATAGTTTGTCAAAAAAATGTAGTGAAAAAAAGTCAAAAAATTTTATGAAAAAAAGTCATAGTATAGTATGTCGAAAATTTTCATGAAAAAAAGTCATAGTATAGTATGTCGAAAATTTTCATGAAAAAAAGTCATAGTATAGTATGTCGAAAATGTTCATGAAAAAAAGTCATAGTATAGTAGGTCGAAAGCTTTCATGAAAAAAAGTCATAGTATAGAATGTAGAACATTCTTTATGAAAAAAAGTCATAGTATAGTTTGTCAAAAAAAGTAGTGAAAAAAACTCATAGCTTAGAATGTCGAACATTTTTATGAAAAAAAAGTCATAGTATAGTATGTCAAACATTTTTTGTGAAAAAACGTCATAGTATAGAATGTTGAAATATCTCATGAAAAAAAGTCATAGTATAGTATGTCGAAAATTTTCATGAAAAAAAAGTCATAGTATAGTATGTCAACATTTTTTGTGAAAAAAAGTCATAGTATAGAATGTTGAAAGATCTCATGAAAAAAAGTCATAGTATAGTATGTCGAAAATTTAGTGGAAAAAAACTAATAGTTTAGTATGTCGAAACTTTTCATAAAAAAAAGTCATAGTATAGTATGTTGAAAATTTCATGAAAAAAAGTCAGAGTATTGTAAGTCGAAATATTTCATGCAAAACATTCATAGTTTAGTATGTCGAAAATGGTCATGAAAAAAGTCCTAGTATAGTATGTCGAAAATTTTCATGAAAAAAGTCATAGTATAGTATGTCGAAAATGTTCATGAAAAAAAGTCATAGTATAGTATGTCGAAAGATTTCATGAAAAAAAGTCATAGTATAGTATGTCGAAAATTTTCATGAAAAAAAGTCATAGTATTGTAAGTCGAAATATATCATGCAAAACATTCATAGTTTAGTATGTCGAAAATATTCATGAAAAAATTCATAGTATAGTATGTCGAAAAATTTCATGAAAAAAAGTCATAGTATAGTATGTTGAAAAATTTCATGAAAAAAAAGTCATAGTATATTATGTCGAAAATTTTCATGAAAAAAAGTCATAGTATTGTAAGTCGAAATATTTCATGCAAAACATTCATAGTTTAGTATGTCGAAAATGTTCATGAAAAAAGTCCTAGTATAGTATGTCGAAAAATTTCATGAAAAAAAGTCATAGTATAGTATGTCGAAAATGTTCATGAAAAAAAGTCATAGTATAGTATGTCAAAATATTTCATGAAAAAAAAGTCATAGTATATTATGTCGAAAATTTTCATGAAAAAAAGTCATAGTATTGTAAGTCGAAATATTTCATGCAAAACATTCATAGTTTAGTCTGTCGAAAAAGGTTCATGAAAAAATTCATAGTATAGTATGTCGAAAAATTTCATGAAAAAAAGTCATAGTATAGTATGTCGAAAAATTTCATGAAAAAAAGTCATACTATAGAATGTCGAAAATGTTCATGAAAAAAAGTCATAGTATAGTATGTCGAAAGATTTCATGAAAAAAAAGTCATAGTATATTATGTAGAAAATTTTCATGAAAAAGTCATAGTATTGTAAGTCGAAATATTTCATGCAAAACATTCATAGTTTAGTATGTCGAAAAAGGTTCATGAAAAAATTCATAGTATAGTATGTCGAAAAATTTCATGAAAAAAAGTCATAGTATAGTATGTCGAAAAATTTCATGAAAAAAAGTCAAACTATAGAATGTCGAAAATGTTCATGAAAAAAAGTCATAGTATAGTATGTCGAAAGATTTCATGAAAAAAAGGCATAGTATAGTATGTCGAAAAGTTTCATGAAAAAAAGTCATAGTATAGTATGTCGAAAATCTTCATGAAAAAAAGTCATAGTATAGTATGTCGAAAATGTTCATGAAAAAAAGTCATAGTATAGTATGTCGAAAGATTTCATGAAAAAAAAGTCATAGTATATTATGTCGAAAGATTTCATGAAAAAAAGTCATAATATAGTATGTCGAAAATTTTCATGAAAAAAAGTGATAGTATTGTAAGTCGAAAAATGTCATTAAAAAAAGTCACAGTATTGTATGTCGAAATATTTCATGAAAAACAGTCATAGTCTAGTATGCCGAAAATTTCATGAAAAAAGTCATAGTATAGTATGTTGAAAGATTTCATGAAAAAAAGTCATAGTATAGTATGTCAACATTTTTTATGAAAAAAAGTCATAGTATAGTTTGTCAAAAAAATGTAGTGAAAAAAAGTCAAAAAATTTTATGAAAAAAAGTCATAGTATAGTATGTCGAAAATTTTCATGAAAAAAAGTCATAGTATAGTATGTCAAAACATTTCATGAAAAAAAGTCATACTATAGAATGTCGAAAATGTTCATGAAAAAAAGTCATAGTATAGTATGTCGAAAGATTTCATGAAAAAAAAGTCATAGTATATTATGTAGAAAATTTTCATGAAAAAGTCATAGTATTGTAAGTCGAAATATTTCATGCAAAACATTCATAGTTTAGTATGTCGAAAAAGGTTCATGAAAAAATTCATAGTATAGTATGTCGAAAAATTTCATGAAAGAAAGTCATAGTATAGTATGTCGAAAAATTTCATGAAAAAAAGTCATACTATAGAATGTCGAAAATGTTCATGAAAAAAAGTCATAGTATAGTATGTCGAAAGATTTCATGAAAAAAAAGTCATAGTATATTATGTAGAAAATTTTCATGAAAAAGTCATAGTATTGTAAGTCGAAATATTTCATGCAAAACATTCATAGTTTAGTATGTCGAAAAATTTCATGAAAAAAAGTCATAGTTTAGTATGTCGAAAAATTTTATGAAAAAAAGTCATAGTATAGTATGTCGAATATTTTCACGAAAAAAAAGTCATAGTATAGAATGTCGAAAATGTTCATGAAAAAAAGGCATAGTATAGTATGTCGAAAATGTTCATGAAAAAAAGGCATAGTATAGTATGTCGAAAGATTTCATGAAAAAAAGGCATAGTATAGTATGTCGAAAAATTTCATGAAAAAAAGTCAGTATAGTATGTCGAAAATTTTCATGAAAAAAAGTCATAGTATAGTATGTCGAAAAATTTCATGAAAAAAAGTCATAGTATAGTATGTCGAAAAATTTCATGAAAAAAAGTCATAGTATAGTATGTCGAAAGATTTCATGAAAAAAAGTCATAATATAGTATGTCGAAAATTTTCATGAAAAAAAGTCATAGTATTGTAAGTCGAAAAATGTCATTAAAAAAAGTCACAGTATTGTATGTCGAAATACTTCATGAAAAACAGTCATAGTATAGTATGCCGAAAATTTCATGAAAAAAGTCATAGTATAGTATGTCAAAAAAATTAGTGAAAAAAATTCATAGTATAGTATGTCGCAAATTTTTATGAAAAAAAGTCATTATATAGTTTGTCAAAAAAATGTAGTGAAAAAAAGTCATAGTTTAGAATGTCGAACATTTTTATGAAAAAAAGTCATAGTATAGTATGTCAAAAAATTTTGTGAAAAAAAGTCATAGTATAGTATGTCGAAAATGTTTATGAAAAAAAGTCATAGTATAGAATGTCGAAAGATTTCATGAAAAAAAGTCATAGTATAGTTTGTCAAAAAATGTAGTGAAAAAGCGTCATAGTTTAGAATGTCGAACATTTTTATGAAAAAAAGTCATAGTATAGTATGTCAAAAAATTTAGTGAAAAAAAGTAATAGTTTAGTATGTCGAAACTTTTCATGAAAAAAAGTCATAGTATAGAATGTCGAAAGATTTCATGAAAAAAAGTCACAGTAAAGCATGTCGAAAGATTTCATGAAAAAAAGTCATAGTATAGTATGTCGAAAATTTTCATGAAAAAAAGTCATAGTATAGTATGTTGAAAAATTTCATGAAAAAAAGTCATAGTATTGTAAGTCGAAAAATGTCATTAAAAAAAGTCATAGTATAGTATGTCGAAATATTTCATGAAAAACAGTCATATTATATTATTTCGAAAATTTAATTAAAAAAGTCATAGTATAGTATGTTGAAAGATTTCATGAAAAAAAGTCATAGTATAGTATGTCAACATTTTTTATGAAAAAAAGTCATAGTATAGTTTGTCAAAAAAATGTAGTGAAAAAAAGTCAAAAAATTTTATGAAAAAAAGTCATAGTATAGTATGTCGAAAATTTTCATGAAAAAAAGTCATAGTATAGTATGTCGAAAATTTTCATGAAAAAAAGTCATAGTATAGTATGTCGAAAATGTTCATGAAAAAAAGTCATAGTATAGTAGGTCGAAAGCTTTCATGAAAAAAAGTCATAGTATAGAATGTAGAACATTCTTTATGAAAAAAAGTCATAGTATAGTTTGTCAAAAAAAGTAGTGAAAAAAACTCATAGCTTAGAATGTCGAACATTTTTATGAAAAAAAAGTCATAGTATAGTATGTCAAACATTTTTTGTGAAAAAACGTCATAGTATAGAATGTTGAAATATCTCATGAAAAAAAGTCATAGTATAGTATGTCGAAAATTTTCATGAAAAAAAAGTCATAGTATAGTATGTCAACATTTTTTGTGAAAAAAAGTCATAGTATAGAATGTTGAAAGATCTCATGAAAAAAAGTCATAGTATAGTATGTCGAAAATTTAGTGGAAAAAAACTAATAGTTTAGTATGTCGAAACTTTTCATAAAAAAAAGTCATAGTATAGTATGTTGAAAATTTCATGAAAAAAAGTCAGAGTATTGTAAGTCGAAATATTTCATGCAAAACATTCATAGTTTAGTATGTCGAAAATGGTCATGAAAAAAGTCCTAGTATAGTATGTCGAAAATTTTCATGAAAAAAGTCATAGTATAGTATGTCGAAAATGTTCATGAAAAAAAGTCATAGTATAGTATGTCGAAAGATTTCATGAAAAAAAGTCATAGTATAGTATGTCGAAAATTTTCATGAAAAAAAGTCATAGTATTGTAAGTCGAAATATATCATGCAAAACATTCATAGTTTAGTATGTCGAAAATATTCATGAAAAAATTCATAGTATAGTATGTCGAAAAATTTCATGAAAAAAAGTCATAGTATAGTATGTTGAAAAATTTCATGAAAAAAAAGTCATAGTATATTATGTCGAAAATTTTCATGAAAAAAAGTCATAGTATTGTAAGTCGAAATATTTCATGCAAAACATTCATAGTTTAGTATGTCGAAAATGTTCATGAAAAAAGTCCTAGTATAGTATGTCGAAAAATTTCATGAAAAAAAGTCATAGTATAGTATGTCGAAAATGTTCATGAAAAAAAGTCATAGTATAGCATGTCAAAATATTTCATGAAAAAAAAGTCATAGTATATTATGTCGAAAATTTTCATGAAAAAAAGTCATAGTATTGTAAGTCGAAATATTTCATGCAAAACATTCATAGTTTAGTCTGTCGAAAAATTTCATGAAAAAATTCATAGTATAGTATGTCGAAAAATTTCATGAAAAAAAGTCATAGTATAGTATGTCGAAAAATTTCATGAAAAAAAGTCATAGTATAGAATGTCGAAAAATTTCATGAAAAAAAGTCATAGTATAGTATGTCGAAAGATTTCATGAAAAAAAAGTCATAGTATATTATGTAGAAAATTTTCATGAAAAAGTCATAGTATTGTAAGTCGAAATATTTCATGCAAAACATTCATAGTTTAGTATGTCGAAAAAGGTTCATGAAAAAATTCATAGTATAGTATGTCGAAAAATTTCATGAAATAGGTTATAGTATAGTTTGTCGAAAGATTTTGTAAAATAAAGTCATAGTATGTCGAAAAATTTCATGTAAAAAAGTCATAGTATAGTATGTCGAAAGATTTCATGAAAAAAAGGCATAGTATAGTATGTCGAAAAATTTCATGAAAAAAAGTCATAGTATAGTATGTCGCAAAAATACATGAAAAAAAGTCATAGTATAGTATGTCGAAAAATTTCATGAAAAAAAGTCATAGTATAGTATGTCAAAAAGATTTATGAAATAAAAGTCATAGTATATTATGTCGAAAGATTTCATGAAAAAAAGTCATAGTATAGGATGTCGAAAAATTTCATGAAAAAAAGTGATAGTATAGTATGTCGAAGAATTTCAAGAAAAAAAGTCATAGTATAGTATGTCGAAATATTTCATGAAAAACAGTCATAGTATAGTATGCCGAAAATTTCATGAAAAAAGTCATAGTATAGTATGTTGAAAGATTTCATGAAAAAAAGTCATAGTATAGTATGTCGAAAATTTCATGAAAAAAAGTCATAGTTTAGTATGTCGAAAAATTTCATGAAAAAAAGTCATAGTATAGTATGTCGAAAAATTTCATGAAAAAAAGTCATAGTATAGTATGTCGAAAATTTCATGAAAAAAAGTCATAGTATAGTATGTCGAAAAGATTTATGAAAAAAAGTCATAGTATAGTATGTCGAAAGATTTCATGAAAAAAAGTCATAGTATAGTATGTCGAAAAATTTCATGGAAATAGTCATAGTATAGTATGTCGAAGAATTTCAAGAAAAAAAGTCATAGTATAATATTTCGAAAATTTTCATGAAAAAAAGTCATAGTATAGAATGTCGAAAAATTTCATGAAAAAAAGTCATAGTATAGTATGTCGAAAATTTCATGAAAAAAAGTCATAGTATAGTATGTCGAAAATGTTCATGAAAAAAAGTCATAGTATAGTATGTCGAAAATTTTCATGAAAAAAAGTCATAGTATAGTATGTCGAAAGATTTCATGAAAAAAAGTCATAGTATAGTATGTCGAAATATTTCATGAAAAAAAGTCATAGTATAGTATGTCGAAAAATTTCATGAAAAAAAGTCATAGTATAGTATGTCGAAAATTTCATGAAAAAAAGTCATAGTATAGTATGTCGAAAATTTCATGAAAAAAAGTCATAGTATAGTATGTCGAAAATGTTCATGAAAAAAAGTCATAGTATAGTATGTCGAAAATTTTCATGAAAAAAAGTCATAGTATAGTATGTCGAAAATTTCATGAAAAAAAAGTCATAGTATAGTATGTCGAAAATGTTCATGAAAAAAAGTCATAGTATAGTATGTCGAAAAATTTCATGAAAAAAAGTCATAGTATAGTATGTCGAAAATTTTCATGAAAAAAAGTCATAGTATAGTATGTCGAAAAATTTCATGAAAAAAAGTCATAGTATAGTATGTCGAAAAATTTCATGAAAAAAAGTCATAGTATAGTATGTCGAAAATTTCATGTAAAAAAAGTCATAGTATAGTATGTCGAAAATTTCATGAAAAAAAAGTCATAGTATAGTATGTCGAAAATTTCATGAAAAAAGTCATAGTATAGTATGTTGAAAATTTCATGAAAAAAAAGTCATAGTATAGTATGTCGAAAAATTTCATGAAAAAAAGTCATAGTATAGTATGTCGAAAATTTTCATGAAAAAAAGTCATAGTATAGTATGTCGAAAATTTCATGAAAAAAAGTCATAGTATAGTATGTCGAAAATTTCATGAAAAAAAGTCATAGTATAGTATGTCGAAAATTTCATGAAAAAAAGTCATAGTATAGTATGTCGAAAATTTTCATGAAAAAAAGTCATAGTATAGTATGTCGAAAATTTTCATGAAAAAAAGTCATAGTATAGTATGTCGAAAATTTTCATGAAAAAAAGTCATAGTATAGTATGTCGAAAAATTTTATTAAAAAAAAGTTAAATTAAAATATGTCGAAATTTTATGAAAAAAGTCATAGTATAGTATGTCGAAATATTTCATGAAAAAAAGTCATAGTAAAGTATTTTATCAAAAAAAGTCATAGTATAGTATGTCGAAAAATTTCATGAAAATAGTCATAGTATAGTATGTCGAAAAATTTTATTAAAAAAAAGTCATAGTATAGTATGTCGAAAATTTCATGAAAAAAAGTCATAGTATAGTATGTCGAAAAATGTCATGAAAAAAAGTCATAGTATAGTATGTCGAAAAATTTCATGAAAAAAAGTCATAGTATAGTATGTCGAAAAATTTCATGAAAAAAAGTCATAGTATAGTATGTCGAAAATGTTCATGAAAAAAAGTCATAGTATAGTATGTCGAAAATTTCATGAAAAAAAGTCATAGTATAGTATGTCGAAAAATTTCATGAAAAAAAGTCATAGTATAGTATGTCGAAAATTTCATGAAAAAAAGTCATAGTATAGTATGTCGAAAATTTCATGAAAAAAAGTCATAGTATAGTATGTCGAAAATGTTCATGAAAAAAGGCATAGTATAGAATGTCGAAAGATTTCATGAAAAAAAGTCATAGTATAGTATGTCGAAAATGTTCATGAAAAAAAGTCATAGTATAGTATGTCGAAAATATTCATGAAAAAAAGTCATAGTATAGTATTTCGAAAAATTTCATGAAAAAAAGTCATAGTATAGTATGTCGAAAATGTTCATGAAAAAAAGTCATAGTATAGTATGTCGAAATATTTCATGAAAAAAAGTCATAGTATAGTATGTCGAAAATGTTCATGAAAAAAAGTCATAGTATAGTATGTCGAAAAATTTCATGAAAAAAAGTCATAGTATAGTATGTCGAAAGATTTCATGAAAAAAAGTCATAGTATAGTATGTCGAAAATTTTCATGAAAAAAAAGTCATAGTATAGTATGTCGAAAATTTTCATGAAAAAAAGTCACAAAAAAGTTTGTCGAAAAATCTCATTAAAAAAAGTCATAGTTTAGAATGTCTAAAAATTTTATGAAAAAAAGTCATAGTATAGTATGTCAAAAAAATTAGTGAAAAAAATTCATAGTATAGTATGTCGCAAATTTTTATGAAAAAAAGTCATAGTATAGAATGTCGAAAGATTTCATGAAAAAAAGTCATAGTATAGTATGTCGAAAATGTTCATGAAAAAAAGTCATAGTATAGTATGTCGAAAATGTTCATGAAAAAAAGTCATAGTATAGTATGTCGAAAGATTTCATGAAAAAAAGTCATAGTATAGTATGTCGAAAATGTTCATGAAAAAAAGTCATAGTATAGTATGTCGAAAATGTTCATGAAAAAAAGTCATAGTATAGTATGTCGAAAGATTTCATGAAAAAAAGTCATAATATAGTATGTCGAAAATGTTCATGAAAAAAAGCCATAGTATAGTATGTCGAAAAATTTAGTGGAAAAAAAAGTAATAGTTTAGTATGTCGAAACTTTTCATGAAAAAAAGTCATAGTATAGTATGTCGAAAAATTTCATGAAAAAAAGTCATAGTATAGTATGTCGAAAATTTTCATGAAAAAAAGTCATAGTATAGTATGTCGAAAATGTTCATGAAAAAAAGTCATAGTATAGTATGTCGAAAATTTCATGAAAAAAGTCATAGTATAGTATGTCGAAAATTTTCATGAAAAAAAGTCATAGTATAGTATGTCGAAAATGTTCATGAAAAAAGTCATAGTATAGTATGTCGAAAATTTTCATGAAAAAAAGTCATAGTATAGTATGTCGAAAATTTCATGAAAAAAAAGTCATAGTATAGTATGTCGAAAATTTCATGAAAAAAAGTCATAGTATAGTATGTCGAAAATTTCATGAAAAAAAGTCATAGTATTGTATGTCGAAATATTTCATGAAAAACAGTCATAGTATAGTATGTCGAAAATTTCATGAAAAAAGTCATAGTATAGTATGTCGAAAGTTTCATGAAAAAAAGTCATAGTATAGTATGTCGAAAAATATGTCAAAAAAAAAAGTCATAGTATAGTATGTCAAAATTTTCATGAAAAAAAGTCATAGTATAGTATGTCGAAAAATTTATGAAAAAAAGTCATAGTTTAGTATGTCGAAAAATTTATGAAAAAAAGTCATAGTATAGTATGTCGAAAATGTTCATGAAAAAAAGTCATAGTATAGTATGTCGAAAATTTCATGAAAAAAAGTCATCGTATAGAATGTCGAAAGATTTCATGAAAAAAAGTCATAGTATAGTATGTCGAAAGTTTCATGAAAAAAGTCATAGTATAGTATGTCGAAAAAGTTCATGAAAAAAAGTCATAGTATAGTATGTCGAAAAATTTCATGAAAAAAAGTCATAGTATAGTATGTCGAAAATGTTCATGAAAAAAAGTCATAGTATAGTATGTCGAAAATGTTCATGAAAAAAAGGCATAGTATAGTATGTCGAAAGATTTCATGAAAAAAAGTCACAGTATTGTATGTCGAAATATTTCATGCAAAACATTCATAGTTTAGTATGTCGAAAATGTTCATGAAAAAAAGGCATAGTATAGTATGTCGAAAGATTTCATGAAAAAAAGTCATAGTATAGTATGTCGAAAATGTTCATGAAAAAAAGTCATAGTATAGTATGTCGAAAGATTTCATGAAAAAAAGTCATAGTATAGTATGTCGAAAGATTTCATGAAAAAAAGTCATAGTATAGTATGTCGAAAATGTTCATGAAAAAAAGTCATAGTAAGTATGTCGAAAATGTTCATGAAAAAAAGTCATAGTATAGTATGTCGAAAATGTTCATGAAAAAAAGTTATGGTATAGTATGTCGAAATATTTCATGAAAAAAAGTCATAGTATAGTATGTCGAAAGATTTCATGAAAAAAAGTCATAGTATAGTATGTCGAAAATGTTCATGAAAAAAAGTCATAGTATAGTATGTCGAAAATGTTCATGAAAAAAAGTCATAGTATAGTATGTCGAAAAATTTAATGAAAAAAAGTCATAGTATAGTATGTCGAAAATTTTCATGAAAAAAAGTCATAGTATAGTATGTCGAAAAATTTCATGAAAAAAAAAGTCACCGTAAAGCATGTCGAATGATTTCATGAAAAAAGATCATAGTATAGTATGGTCGAAAATTTCATTGAAAAAAAGTCTAGTTTGGTAGTGAAAATTTCATGAAAAAAAATCATAGTATTATGTCAAATTTATGAAAAAAGTCATAGAAGTTGTAAATTTATAAAAAAAAATCATAGTGTATGTCAAATATGGCTGTTAGATGTCAAATTTTATAAAAGTCATAGTATAGTTGTCAAAATAGTGAAAAAATCATGTTAGATGTCGAAATTTTATGAAAAAAAGCTAGTTAGAGCATTTGAAAATCATGTATAGTTGTCGAAATATGAAAAGTCATAGTATTCGAAAATTTCATGAAAAAAGTCATAGTAAGTATGTCGAATTTCATGAAAAAAGTATAGTATGTATGTCGAAAATGATTCAATGAAAAAAGTATAGTATGTATGTCAAATTTCTGAAAAAAAGTCTAGTTATGTCGAAAAAATTTTATGAAAAAAATCAAGTTGTATGGGT